>JAQJVL010003106.1:0-69858 GCA_035578905.1 Stictocephala bisonia | reverse complement strand
GCCAAATGCGTAATACTATTTCTTGCAGGGTTTGAAGAAAGTCATGTATTATTCATAAATATGCACTCCGACAATCCTCTTATGGGATAAGCCAGGTTATTGTTATTGAATAAAGTGAACATCTGCGGTCACAGGAATGTTTATTCATTTAAAATAGGCTAGTACGAGATAAAAGGATTTTAAAACAAATCTTAAAATTAGTAAGGTTACTGTATATTTATATAAGTTAAAGTTATACGAGTCATATTTAAGTCCAACAAATGAATACTAATGAATAGCAACCCATGCAAATAAAACGTGAGTGTCGTCTGTAAATTGCTTAGAATAGAGTTAATTTATAGGAATAGAATAAATGTTGTTACACCAAAGATTGTGAAACGAGTCTTACCTGTATTCCTGTCAGATTGTCAATAACGATTCCTTTGTTTTCTTGGGAAAACGAAAGCACAGTTTTTAATGAAACGTTATAATATCTATAAATATAAAAGCAAAATACCATTGGCCGACTGATCACAGTAACCCAAAATCCATAAGGCTATTTATTAATCATAAAACTTGGAAAAAGTATTCTTTATAAGCTCTTGATGTATACTAAGAAAGAATTTTAAGATTTTCTTTCAGAGAGCTAAAATAAAAGTTAAAAAAAGTTAAAGATCGTCTTATTTTACCAGACGATGTTAGGGTTAATAAGCCCTCTCTAACACTTAATCTGCGGACCAATGAGTACTATTTATCCAGTTAACAATGCTTTCAGTAAAAAAAAAAGTTTTATCTGTAATTTATCAACCGATCTTTTAAAATGGCATATCGTTGGATTTCGCATAACGTATTCTATAAATCACGTGTCTTAACACTTTTTGATAAAAAGTTAAGTTTTTTGATATATGATTTTGAAATGTTTAAACAGCCATCATTTTGAAACCAATAATCTTAGAAATTTAGTCTTTTTCATAAAATTTATCTTTGTAAGATCAACTTTTAAGTAGTATGTCAAATGGTTTTTGAGATATTCAATTTTTTGTAAAAAAACACATACCGACACACAGACAGAAAATGAATCGAGATAGAACACATGTTATATGACATTATTTGCTTGAAGTGATGTGACGTGACAAACAATCATATTAAATATGTGACAGTTGAAACTGGACACCCTGTATATAATTATTCATATTCATATTCATATTCATATTAATTATAATAGTTAATTGTACTCACACCAGATTATACCTAAAAAAGTATGTTGTAGACTCTAAGAATAAAATAAAATGGTGCATGGTAACAAGCTAAATGCATAAAAAATATAAACATTATATACTTAATGGTGACATATATGCCTACGTTTTTAGGGGGATTATTAACCTAAGAGGCCAGTGTTAACAATATAAAAAAACATGTATGAAAGTAGACAAAAAGGTCGGGTTTGAGGCTCACTCTCGGGCATCTTCGGCTCTCGGATTCACGATGGCGGCCACGTTCGGGTATCTTCGGGTCACGTGACCCAGTCCTACCAACCACCGTGGGAATTTTCCCTTCCAAAATTTCCCTCCAGAATCCCAAATTTCCCTCACATTTCCCACATCATACTATATAAAAGGCACTTTTTTCAAAATGGCGGCCTTTCCCTTGTTATACTATATAAAATACACTCCTATCCTTTTCCCCGTTATACTATATAAAATGTAAAAAGATATATGTACTATATATGTACTATAATAAATGCTTTCAATTATTTCCGTCGGCTACCTTCGTACGCATCAGCTGCTGGTCCGGCGCGCATGCGCGTTGTTACTCTACTCATATATACACTATAACAAATGCAATATTTCGTATATGCACTATAACAAATGTCGATTTTACTCTGTGCAAATGCGCACCTGGTGGCAAAGCTTAGCGCATCCATTCAGAAACATGGCGCCTTCGGAAGGGAAGTCCCTGGTGGTAATTCCCCTTCCCAAATTTCCCTCAAATTCCCTCGTTTACACTATATAAAATCCAATTTTTTCAAGATGGCAGCCTTTCCCACGTTATACTATATAAAATGCTTTCGTGTACTTCCGGCGACCGTCGGCTACCTTCGTACGCTATTCACCCGTCGGCTACTGGTCTAGCGCGCATGTGCGAGGACTTGTGCTCGGTGGACAAGCGCGTTACGTCACCACTCATACAGCGGCTACGAAACTCGGGTATAGGACTCCGGGCGCCAGACTGGTTTTCATGTCTGGACAGGTGTGTGACCCAAATGCTACGCTCTGATTGGTTGCCTCCCTCCCTCCCTACTTTACAAGTAATCTTTCTCACACACACTGTTAGTCTACCTATTTAAATTAACTTTTTATTTAATTTTTCTCAATATGTTATTTAATACACTGTTAACATACGCTCTTACCTTCATGTACTCATCTACGGCTTCCTTTAACATACATCGTTACCTACCTATACTTCCGGTAAAAATATCTAATCATTGGGTACATACTTAACACTCTAGACAACCCACAATACACGTTTTATTTAAAAATTAAGGAACAGATATATTTAATACACTGTTAACTTTAGGGTCCTTCTACCCCCTCCCATCTACTTCCGGTTGAATTCGTATCAAACACACCCGACATCCTCTAAACTTAACACGCTAGCTGAACACTCTTACCTAGGAGCCCTCATGCCTACCGGACTATCCAACCCAAATTATTTTAACTGTACTTACAAAGTCTACTACTGGCCGGGCTTTATCAAATCCGCTTCCGTTATTGGTCACAAGCTTCACATCTTAGTATAATATGTTTTCTTTCATTAACTATCATCATGTACTATAACTATTTCCTATTTTCGTCCACCTTTGCATGCGTGTACATGGTACCTAGGTTACATTACTTACTTTCAGTCACTTTCATTATCAGTTCTGTGGACCCCCCCCCCTCTACCTCACTTCCTATCCACGTTCCTATCCAGAACCCATCAGTCCCCCTACATAACGAAACTAGCACACCCACCTTCACTTCTTATACTCAAAAATTCCTTCCTTTGTACTATAGCGACACTCAAGGACTAATTCACTACCATTTCACAATCTGTATCTCACTGCCTCTGCTCGATGCACTGACAGTCCAATAGTTCTCGCGCACTTTTCTTATCGAAACCACTTCCGTTACCACAAACATTGTTTTACATCTCGTGTCTTGCACAATCTCTTTTAATAATATCAAACACTTAATTAACATTGTATATGATTCCTTCTGATCATTTATTAAAACAGTACTACACTGGATGACGTAATCGGAGTTTCAAGTCTGGACAGGCGCGTGATCCAAATGCTACGTTCTGATTGCCCCCTCCCCTCCCCTCCCTCCCCTCCCTCCCCTCCCCCTCCCCTCCCCTCCCCCATCCATCCCTACTTCACTGAACAACACAATCAATCTTTCTCACTTCTGCTCTTACGCTCGTACTGATCAGACGTGTCTTCACTTTGCTCTTACTTGCAATCGATATCAGTAATAATACTCGATATTAAATACAATTATTCTCATCATAAATACTTTAACTTTATTCTTGTAATTTATATTTTGGACGCCGTTCTCTGTACGGTATTTCGAAAGTGATATACTGAGATTAAGTCCCGTATACAGTATAACTATTCCTTACGTTTGATTTGATTGACTAACGTTTGAATATCCCTGCTTTTTTACTTTAATTTAATAATCAATTTAAAGTAAATTTCATTGTATCCTAACCATGGAATCCTTTGCCATTAACGATAACCTAGTCACCATTTCCCGTCAATTTGATACTTCCGGTTCCGATCTCCTTAACGTACTTACTGAACATAAAAATAAAATTATGTCCGAAATAAATAAACACCTAAACAGGCTCGGGGGAGTAAAATGGTACATCGCGGTTCAAATTAAATTCACAAAAATTGTTAACAACGAAGAAATGACTACAACTCCCTTCTTTCACGGTAAAACTCGTCCTTTGCTACCTTCCGACTCTCTAGATACTCAGTATTCCGAGGCTACAGACAAAATTTTAGAAAGCGTGGCTAAGTGGGTTAGCCAGGGTAGTGGGTGGGTAATTGAAAACGTTTTACACCTAGATCTGTTCATTGTTAAATTTCAACCTTTGTACGCCTCTTCTTACATACCCACTCCGAAAAAAATTAACCATTCCAAACAGGGAATTGTAAATATTAAGAACGACGATCAAAAATGTTTCCTGTACTCTGTACTTGCCCATCTGTACCCTGACCGAAATAGGCGAATAACTTATTATAAATCTTTAGAATGTAATATAAACATGTCTGGGATTAGCTATCCTGTCAAAATTACTGATTTAGATAAATTTGAAAAATTGAACCCTGCTATCTCTGTAAATGTATTTGGATTTGAAAAAGACGAAATTTACCCCCTAAGAATAACCAAAGAAAAATTTAGAGCTCACCACATCAACTTGTTACTACTGACTACTGACACCACCTCCCACTACTGTCTGATTACAAACATTTCCCGACTTTTAGCTCACTTGACTAAATACAACAAAGCATCTTACTACTGTGACTACTGCCTACACAGATTTCGTACTAATGACTCACTTACTAACCACTTACCTTTGTGTTCACCACACGGTGCACAAAAGACTAGACTTCCTACTGAAGACGAAAAACTTATGTATTTTAAAAACTACACACTTACTCACAAAGTCCCATTTACCATTTACTGTGACTTCGAGTCCTTTGTCGTTCCAATCGACACAGCACTGAATGACCCTACTACTTCACACACTACAAACACTGCCCACCACGTCCCCTCTGGTTTTTGTTACGTAATTATTGACAGTGATGGCAAACCAGTAAAACAACCCAAAGTCTATAGCGGCCCCGACGTTGTAGATACTTTTCTAAATTGTTTGATTGAGGAGTCTAAAGAGCTCTTACCAATTATTCATAAAAATATTCCTATTAATATGTCTCCACAAGACAAAATTGTTTTCAAAAATGCTACCACCTGTCACCTTTGTCAAAAACCTTTAGACGGAGACAAAGTGGCCAACCATAATCATTTAACGGGTGAGTTCTTGGGACCCGCCCACAATTCATGTAACTTAAACTACCAAGTTCCCGATCACATTCCAGTCTTTTTCCATAACCTCAGAGGTTATGACTGCCACCACTTGATCCAAGGGCTAGGCAAATTCAAAAAAGAAAAACTGTCATGTATCGCTACAACTAGTGAGCGGTACATTTCAGTCACCCTTGAGTCACTTCGTTTCCTGGATTCTTTACAGTTCCTAAACGCCTCTTTGGACACACTCGTGTCCAACCTAGTTTCTGACGGGGCTTCCAAATTCAAAATTTTAGGGCAGTGTATGTCCAACACAGACTTACTCTTACGAAAAGGCGTCTTTCCCTACACTTACATGACCAATCAATCAAAATTTAATGATACTGAACTGCCTCCCAAGGAGGCGTTCTACAACGACCTGACCAAAACACCTATATCCGACGAAGACTACACACACGCACAGACTGTGTGGAATACTTTTGACATGACTTCAATGAAACAGTACCACGACCTTTACTTACTCACAGACGTGTTATTACTTGCCGATGTGTTTGAAAATTTTAGGACGACAAGTATGACTTACTACGGGATTGACCCCTGTAACGTCTACTCTGCCCCCGGACTGGCATGGAATTCCATGCTCAAAATGACAGACGTACGTCTTGAACTACTTACTGACATAGACCAACACTTGTTTGTTGAGTCTGGGATCCGGGGCGGTGTCTCCATGATACCTAACCGGCACGCCCAGGCCAACAATCCCTACTTACCCGACTTTGACAACACAAAACCAACCAATTACTTACTTTACCTCGATTGTAACAATTTATACGGAACCAGTATGTCAGATAGACTCCCAGAGTCTGATTTTAAGTGGATCGACCCACAGGACATTGACATTACAAACGTACCCGACGACTCTGACATTGGTTACATTTTAGAAGTCGACTTACACTACCCAGACCACTTACACGACTTACATTCAGACTTTCCACTAGCCCCCGAACGAAAAGTAGTGACATACGACATGCTATCGACATACTGTAGGGACTTACTTCATGAACTCGACTATAAACCTCCCAAGACTGAAAAACTACTGACTACTCTCTCTGACAAAACCAAGTACGTTGTACACTACAGGACTCTAAAACTTTACTTACAACTGGGACTTGTACTGACTAAAATACACAGAGTTCTTAGCTTTAAACAGTCTGCCTGGTTAGCCCCATTTATTAACTTCAATACCGAAAAAAGAAAACAGTCTAAAAACAACTTTGAAAAAGATTTTTTTAAGTTAATGAACAACGCCACATATGGTAAATCTTTGGAAAATGTTAGGTCACGTATTGATTTTAAACTTGTAAATAACGAGAAACAATTGGTAAAATGGACAGCTAGTCCCAGACTCAAGACTTTCTTTGCTTACAATAAAGATATCGCGGGATTGGCTTTAAAAAAACAAACCATCTTCTTAAACAGACCCATTTATGTTGGATTTACAGTTTTAGAAATTTCGAAATTAATAATGTACAATTTTCATTACAACTGGGCAGTTACAAAGTATGGGAAAAACATAAAACTTTGTATGACTGATACTGATTCTCTATTTTACAACGTTTATACTCCCGACGTTTACACAGATATGAAAAACGAGTTACACCTTTTTGATACTTCAGACTATCCACCTAGCCACCCATGTTATAGTGTAGAAAACAAAAAAGTGTTAGGAAAATTTAAAGACGAGTTAAATTCAAATCCAGCTAGGGAAATAATTGGCTTGAGAGCGAAATGCTACTCCGTTTTAAACTCAGATCTAGAGGAAAAGAAGGTGGCTAAAGGCGTCCCCCGAGTCGCGATAAAAAAACACCTAAAACACGAAATGTACAAAGATTGTCTTTTAAATCATTCGACAAAAACAACATCAGCTCTAAATATCCGCAGTGACAAACATAACATTTACACGCAACACATTTCAAAATTATCACTATCTCCCTTTGACGATAAAAGATACATTTTGGAAAACGGCATAGATACTTTAGCCTACGGACACTATTTAATTAACAAAAAACGAGCTTTAGAACACGACCATGATTACACAACTAAAAAACCAAAAATAAAATAAAAACGTACCTTACAAAATAAACACAACGTTCCTCAATCTATCCTCTCCATAACTGAATACCACCACTCCCTTCCCCCACCACTCCTTCCTTTCCCACATCCTGTTCAACTTGCACTAATGGCGCCAATCCCACTACATCGGAACCTTTCTAAAATATTGGACAGTTTCTTTGTATATATGAAGATTTGTACATAACTTATCCGTAAATTTGTAATATTTGTAAATATTTGTAAATAACCGGGTCCTTTAGCAGTTTCAATGTACATGCAAAGTCTACGAGTAATACTTTTACACACTGTTACAGGATGTGGCTCACCACATCAATCTTATCGCTTGTGTCACAAAGGCGAAATATCAACTTGCTTTAATATAAAGATTATATACTTCCAACTACTAAAAAAAGCGATGGAATGAGATTGTTACCCATGGTTACTAACATGCCCGTAGAAACCCAATTTACGACATTGGATGGGCTCAACCCAACCGTAGTGCAATGTAAAAACCTCGTACTGGACGAACCTTCTTCTTAATCACGGTAACTCCTACGCCAGGTAAGTAATGTTAAGTTAGTTTTAAGTAAACTCTTTTACCGTCAACCTTTAAAAAACAATCTGTAAAGTAAATTCTGTTATAATATTGACACTTTTGTGAGTTTACATAACTACAATTTATTAACGGATATCTTCAGCTCTGTGTGAATTTCTATAGAATACCGTACCATCGAGGTGAGGGCGGCCCAAATTCAATAAAAAAAGCCCGACTGTTTTCCAAGGCAGCCGTAAAACGCGTAAGACCTGAATCAGTCCTGCAGCTTGGGGCTGGATTAATCTCCGTAAGACCTTGAGTCGCAGTCCGGGCCCTCGTAAGGTACGTGTATGATTGAATGTTACACTCTATGGCTGGACAGTATCCGTAGGTCCCGTGTGTGAGGGAGAGTAACCTACAAAAAAAGAAAAAAACACAAAAACCTACTATAAAAAACAGAATCAAAATAATAAAAACAAATTTATAAATAAAAACCCCTTTGTAAGTCTGTACGTCACATTGAAAGGCTTCTCTAAGTAAAGTGATGTCTTTACTTACAGAGGGACCCAAAAAAATACAAAAAATAAATTAAAAAATTATAAAAAAACGATAACTAAATAATACTGAGAGGTAGCATTTTGTTGGTTGGCTACCACCGTAGTGAGCGAGGTTGGGGCTCATTACACTAAAATACCCGTGGGGGATACCAGTCCTCTATCGGGCGCGTCCCATGGGAATTGGGCAATGCCCTTCAGTTTTGCCTTCAGCTTACTTGAGGGTAGTGAGGAATTAAATACTCACCGTGAAAAAAAACTGGTTATATCAAAAACATTAATAAAATCTGCGAGAAAGATCATGGTATAGTACAGAATCAGGAAGTGATCTTAGTACGATATGGTAAAACTTTATATAAAAAGAGTAAATTCCATCCAAAAGTAAGAAAAAAATCAAAGATACATACAAATTTCAGAAAAAGAGTCATTTTACATAAAAAATGTGTTGAAAAATGTTTCAAATCAAGGAAGAAATACCATCATAGTACTCTCCAAACCCCTTAAAATTTAGTTAAAATGTCAATAAATAGGGTTATTTGTGTACAAAATATGTTATAATTCCCTAAAAGCATTAAAATTCAGTGTCATAACAATGATATTTGTTCTAAACATTAAAAAACCTTTAAAATTATCTAATAGACTCTTTATAAACTTAGTTTGTGCTCAAAACAACACACAAAAGACCAAACACAAACTCTACATATAAGACTCTTGGTTGGCCACCCACCTACTCAACATACAACAACTCTGATAGATCATCCACCTAACCATTACATTAAACCTTTGATAGACCACCAACACACATGAACAACCTACCTACAAACATTCATCACTCTTGACTTACCGCCCACCTACTCAACACACAGAGAGACTACGTAACTAACCATTACATAAAACCTCAGATTGACACCCAACATTCATGGAAGACCTACCTACCAAACATACAACTTGATTGACCATCCACCTACACACCACACATTCATCTTGATAATCCAATCACCCTCCCATAAAAAGACTCTTGTCAGACTATTTACTTAACATACAAGACACCACACACTCTACATCAACCATCTACCTACTCAACACACAAAGACCAACCACACACTCTACATATAAGACTCTTGGTTGGTCACTCACCAACCCAACATATAACACCTCTGATACACCATTCACTTGAACATAACATAAAACCTTAGATTGACACACATCATTCATGGTAGACCTACCTACCAAACATACAACTTGACCGACCACCCACCTACACATCACACACAGTACTCTCGATAGATCACTTAACTACCTATTACATAAAGCCTCCGATTGACTCACAGTCCTAACATTCATAAACAACTAACCTCCCAAACATACGACTCAACCACCAACAAAAAACAAGACTTCACGTATAACCACCCATTTAACATACAAGACCAACCACACACCATACAATCATGACTTAACATGAACAACCCACCTACCACCTACTCAACATTCTACACTCTTGACTAACCACCCACCTACTCAACACACAGATAGACTACGTAACCATCCATTACATAAAACCATTGATCAACACCCAACATTCATGGATGACCTACCTACCAAACACACAACTTGACCACCTTCCCAAAGCATAAGACTTTTGAAGGACCACCTACCAAACATACAAGAACAACCACACACCTTACAGGCATGACCTAACAGTCCACCCACCTACTCAACATATAACACCTCTGATACACCATCCACTTGAACATTACATAAAACTTGTGATATTCCACACAATCACCAAACACACATGACTCTTAATAGACCAATCCACCTACCTTTGCACACACGATTCCTTAGGACACACCCTACACCCACCACTCATCCTACAGACAAAACTCCTAGAGAACTACCCATCCACCATAAAAACACTATTTCTTCATATAATCATGTTTTAAAATAACATTATTACACTGTAAGATAGGTTTAATATAGCTAAAGACCTAAAGTGTTACCTAAAATTCTGTTTTCTCTAGAAATATGAGAGCCGTTGGTGGAAAACATCCAAACTTAATATAGAAAATAAGAATTAGCTAGTAGTTTCATATAAATTCTGCTATACAACTAAAAAAATATGAGAAAAAGTTGGGTTAAAAAACAATGAACATAGAAAAAGTTGGGTTTAAAAACAATGAACACAGAAAAAGTTAGGTTAGCAAACATCCAAAAAGTTCAGTTAAAATTACCAAAACTCAAAAAATGGGACATTTTTTGACTCTTGTTAATTTTAACAACTTTTCGGAAAAGTAAGCCTAGCAATCAACCTTTCGGTTGTTTGCTAGCCTTACTTTTCGGATGTTTGCTAACCTAACTTTTTCTGTGTTCATTGTTTTTAAACCCAACTTTTTCTATGTTCATTGTTTTTTAACCCAACTTTTTCTCATATTTTTTTAGTTGTATAGCAGAATTTATATGAAACTACTAGCTAATTCTTATTTTCTATATTAAGTTTGGATGTTTTCCACCAACGGCTCTCATATTTCTAGAGAAAACAGAATTTTAGGTAACACTTTAGGTCTTTAGCTATATTAAACCTATCTTACAGTGTAATAATGTTATTTTAAAACATGATTATATGAAGAAATAGTGTTTTTATGGTGGATGGGTAGTTCTCTAGGAGTTTTGTCTGTAGGATGAGTGGTGGGTGTAGGGTGTGTCCTAAGGAATCGTGTGTGCAAAGGTAGGTGGATTGGTCTATTAAGAGTCATGTGTGTTTGGTGATTGTGTGGAATATCACAAGTTTTATGTAATGTTCAAGTGGATGGTGTATCAGAGGTGTTATATGTTGAGTAGGTGGGTGGACTGTTAGGTCATGCCTGTAAGGTGTGTGGTTGTTCTTGTATGTTTGGTAGGTGGTCCTTCAAAAGTCTTATGCTTTGGGAAGGTGGTCAAGTTGTGTGTTTGGTAGGTAGGTCATCCATGAATGTTGGGTGTTGATCAATGGTTTTATGTAATGGATGGTTACGTAGTCTATCTGTGTGTTGAGTAGGTGGGTGGTTAGTCAAGAGTGTAGAATGTTGAGTAGGTGGTAGGTGGGTTGTTCATGTTAAGTCATGATTGTATGGTGTGTGGTTGGTCTTGTATGTTAAATGGGTGGTTATACGTGAAGTCTTGTTTTTTGTTGGTGGTTGAGTCGTATGTTTGGGAGGTTAGTTGTTTATGAATGTTAGGACTGTGAGTCAATCGGAGGCTTTATGTAATAGGTAGTTAAGTGATCTATCGAGAGTACTGTGTGTGATGTGTAGGTGGGTGGTCGGTCAAGTTGTATGTTTGGTAGGTAGGTCTACCATGAATGATGTGTGTCAATCTAAGGTTTTATGTTATGTTCAAGTGAATGGTGTATCAGAGGTGTTATATGTTGGGTTGGTGAGTGACCAACCAAGAGTCTTATATGTAGAGTGTGTGGTTGGTCTTTGTGTGTTGAGTAGGTAGATGGTTGATGTAGAGTGTGTGGTGTCTTGTATGTTAAGTAAATAGTCTGACAAGAGTCTTTTTATGGGAGGGTGATTGGATTATCAAGATGAATGTGTGGTGTGTAGGTGGATGGTCAATCAAGTTGTATGTTTGGTAGGTAGGTCTTCCATGAATGTTGGGTGTCAATCTGAGGTTTTATGTAATGGTTAGTTACGTAGTCTCTCTGTGTGTTGAGTAGGTGGGCGGTAAGTCAAGAGTGATGAATGTTTGTAGGTAGGTTGTTCATGTGTGTTGGTGGTCTATCAAAGGTTTAATGTAATGGTTAGGTGGATGATCTATCAGAGTTGTTGTATGTTGAGTAGGTGGGTGGCCAACCAAGAGTCTTATATGTAGAGTTTGTGTTTGGTCTTTTGTGTGTTGTTTTGAGCACAAACTAAGTTTATAAAGAGTCTATTAGATAATTTTAAAGGTTTTTTTAATGTTTAGAACAAATATCATTGTTATGACACTGAATTTTAATGCTTTTAGGGAATTATAACATATTTTGTACACAAATAACCCTATTTATTGACATTTTAACTAAATTTTAAGGGGTTTGGAGAGTACTATGATGGTATTTCTTCCTTGATTTGAAACATTTTTCAACACATTTTTTATGTAAAATGACTCTTTTTCTGAAATTTGTATGTATCTTTGATTTTTTTCTTACTTTTGGATGGAATTTACTCTTTTTATATAAAGTTTTACCATATCGTACTAAGATCACTTCCTGATTCTGTACTATACCATGATCTTTCTCGCAGATTTTATTAATGTTTTTGATTTAACCAGTTTTTTTTCACGGTGAGTATTTAATTCCTCACTACCCTCAAGTAAGCTGAAGGCAAAACTGAAGGGCATTGCCCAATTCCCATGGGACGCGCCCGATAGAGGACTGGTATCCCCCACGGGTATTTTAGTGTAATGAGCCCCAACCTCGCTCACTACGGTGGTAGCCAACCAACAAAATGCTACCTCTCAGTATTATTTAGTTATTGTTTTTTTATAATTTTTTAATTTATTTTTTGTATTTTTTTGGGTCCCTCTGTAAGTAAAGACATCACTTTACTTAGAGAAGCCTTTCAATGTGACGTACAGACTTACAAAGGGGTTTTTATTTATAAATTTGTTTTTATTATTTTGATTCTGTTTTTTATAGTAGGTTTTTGTGTTTTTTTCTTTTTTTGTAGGTTACTCTCCCTCACACACGGGACCTACGGATACTGTCCAGCCATAGAGTGTAACATTCAATCATACACGTACCTTACGAGGGCCCGGACTGCGACTCAAGGTCTTACGGAGATTAATCCAGCCCCAAGCTGCAGGACTGATTCAGGTCTTACGCGTTTTACGGCTGCCTTGGAAAACAGTCGGGCTTTTTTTATTGAATTTGGGCCGCCCTCACCTCGATGGTACGGTATTCTATAGAAATTCACACAGAGCTGAAGATATCCGTTAATAAATTGTAGTTATGTAAACTCACAAAAGTGTCAATATTATAACAGAATTTACTTTACAGATTGTTTTTTAAAGGTTGACGGTAAAAGAGTTTACTTAAAACTAACTTAACATTACTTACCTGGCGTAGGAGTTACCGTGATTAAGAAGAAGGTTCGTCCAGTACGAGGTTTTTACATTGCACTACGGTTGGGTTGAGCCCATCCAATGTCGTAAATTGGGTTTCTACGGGCATGTTAGTAACCATGGGTAACAATCTCATTCCATCGCTTTTTTTAGTAGTTGGAAGTATATAATCTTTATATTAAAGCAAGTTGATATTTCGCCTTTGTGACACAAGCGATAAGATTGATGTGGTGAGCCACATCCTGTAACAGTGTGTAAAAGTATTACTCGTAGACTTTGCATGTACATTGAAACTGCTAAAGGACCCGGTTATTTACAAATATTTACAAATATTACAAATTTACGGATAAGTTATGTACAAATCTTCATATATACAAAGAAACTGTCCAATATTTTAGAAAGGTTCCGATGTAGTGGGATTGGCGCCATTAGTGCAAGTTGAACAGGATGTGGGAAAGGAAGGAGTGGTGGGGGAAGGGAGTGGTGGTATTCAGTTATGGAGAGGATAGATTGAGGAACGTTGTGTTTATTTTGTAAGGTACGTTTTTTATTTTATTTTTGGTTTTTTAGTTGTGTAATCATGGTCGTGTTCTAAAGCTCGTTTTTTGTTAATTAAATAGTGTCCGTAGGCTAAAGTATCTATGCCGTTTTCCAAAATGTATCTTTTATCGTCAAAGGGAGATAGTGATAATTTTGAAATGTGTTGCGTGTAAATGTTATGTTTGTCACTGCGGATATTTAGAGCTGATGTTGTTTTTGTCGAATGATTTAAAAGACAATCTTTGTACATTTCGTGTTTTAGGTGTTTTTTTATCGCGACTCGGGGGACGCCTTTAGCCACCTTCTTTTCCTCTAGATCTGAGTTTAAAACGGAGTAGCATTTCGCTCTCAAGCCAATTATTTCCCTAGCTGGATTTGAATTTAACTCGTCTTTAAATTTTCCTAACACTTTTTTGTTTTCTACACTATAACATGGGTGGCTAGGTGGATAGTCTGAAGTATCAAAAAGGTGTAACTCGTTTTTCATATCTGTGTAAACGTCGGGAGTATAAACGTTGTAAAATAGAGAATCAGTATCAGTCATACAAAGTTTTATGTTTTTCCCATACTTTGTAACTGCCCAGTTGTAATGAAAATTGTACATTATTAATTTCGAAATTTCTAAAACTGTAAATCCAACATAAATGGGTCTGTTTAAGAAGATGGTTTGTTTTTTTAAAGCCAATCCCGCGATATCTTTATTGTAAGCAAAGAAAGTCTTGAGTCTGGGACTAGCTGTCCATTTTACCAATTGTTTCTCGTTATTTACAAGTTTAAAATCAATACGTGACCTAACATTTTCCAAAGATTTACCATATGTGGCGTTGTTCATTAACTTAAAAAAATCTTTTTCAAAGTTGTTTTTAGACTGTTTTCTTTTTTCGGTATTGAAGTTAATAAATGGGGCTAACCAGGCAGACTGTTTAAAGCTAAGAACTCTGTGTATTTTAGTCAGTACAAGTCCCAGTTGTAAGTAAAGTTTTAGAGTCCTGTAGTGTACAACGTACTTGGTTTTGTCAGAGAGAGTAGTCAGTAGTTTTTCAGTCTTGGGAGGTTTATAGTCGAGTTCATGAAGTAAGTCTCTACAGTATGTCGATAGCATGTCGTATGTCACTACTTTTCGTTCGGGGGCTAGTGGAAAGTCTGAATGTAAGTCGTGTAAGTGGTCTGGGTAGTGTAAGTCGACTTCTAAAATGTAACCAATGTCAGAGTCGTCGGGTACGTTTGTAATGTCAATGTCCTGTGGGTCGATCCACTTAAAATCAGACTCTGGGAGTCTATCTGACATACTGGTTCCGTATAAATTGTTACAATCGAGGTAAAGTAAGTAATTGGTTGGTTTTGTGTTGTCAAAGTCGGGTAAGTAGGGATTGTTGGCCTGGGCGTGCCGGTTAGGTATCATGGAGACACCGCCCCGGATCCCAGACTCAACAAACAAGTGTTGGTCTATGTCAGTAAGTAGTTCAAGACGTACGTCTGTCATTTTGAGCATGGAATTCCATGCCAGTCCGGGGGCAGAGTAGACGTTACAGGGGTCAATCCCGTAGTAAGTCATACTTGTCGTCCTAAAATTTTCAAACACATCGGCAAGTAATAACACGTCTGTGAGTAAGTAAAGGTCGTGGTACTGTTTCATTGAAGTCATGTCAAAAGTATTCCACACAGTCTGTGCGTGTGTGTAGTCTTCGTCGGATATAGGTGTTTTGGTCAGGTCGTTGTAGAACGCCTCCTTGGGAGGCAGTTCAGTATCATTAAATTTTGATTGATTGGTCATGTAAGTGTAGGGAAAGACGCCTTTTCGTAAGAGTAAGTCTGTGTTGGACATACACTGCCCTAAAATTTTGAATTTGGAAGCCCCGTCAGAAACTAGGTTGGACACGAGTGTGTCCAAAGAGGCGTTTAGGAACTGTAAAGAATCCAGGAAACGAAGTGACTCAAGGGTGACTGAAATGTACCGCTCACTAGTTGTAGCGATACATGACAGTTTTTCTTTTTTGAATTTGCCTAGCCCTTGGATCAAGTGGTGGCAGTCATAACCTCTGAGGTTATGGAAAAAGACTGGAATGTGATCGGGAACTTGGTAGTTTAAGTTACATGAATTGTGGGCGGGTCCCAAGAACTCACCCGTTAAATGATTATGGTTGGCCACTTTGTCTCCGTCTAAAGGTTTTTGACAAAGGTGACAGGTGGTAGCATTTTTGAAAACAATTTTGTCTTGTGGAGACATATTAATAGGAATATTTTTATGAATAATTGGTAAGAGCTCTTTAGACTCCTCAATCAAACAATTTAGAAAAGTATCTACAACGTCGGGGCCGCTATAGACTTTGGGTTGTTTTACTGGTTTGCCATCACTGTCAATAATTACGTAACAAAAACCAGAGGGGACGTGGTGGGCAGTGTTTGTAGTGTGTGAAGTAGTAGGGTCATTCAGTGCTGTGTCGATTGGAACGACAAAGGACTCGAAGTCACAGTAAATGGTAAATGGGACTTTGTGAGTAAGTGTGTAGTTTTTAAAATACATAAGTTTTTCGTCTTCAGTAGGAAGTCTAGTCTTTTGTGCACCGTGTGGTGAACACAAAGGTAAGTGGTTAGTAAGTGAGTCATTAGTACGAAATCTGTGTAGGCAGTAGTCACAGTAGTAAGATGCTTTGTTGTATTTAGTCAAGTGAGCTAAAAGTCGGGAAATGTTTGTAATCAGACAGTAGTGGGAGGTGGTGTCAGTAGTCAGTAGTAACAAGTTGATGTGGTGAGCTCTAAATTTTTCTTTGGTTATTCTTAGGGGGTAAATTTCGTCTTTTTCAAATCCAAATACATTTACAGAGATAGCAGGGTTCAATTTTTCAAATTTATCTAAATCAGTAATTTTGACAGGATAGCTAATCCCAGACATGTTTATATTACATTCTAAAGATTTATAATAAGTTATTCGCCTATTTCGGTCAGGGTACAGATGGGCAAGTACAGAGTACAGGAAACATTTTTGATCGTCGTTCTTAATATTTACAATTCCCTGTTTGGAATGGTTAATTTTTTTCGGAGTGGGTATGTAAGAAGAGGCGTACAAAGGTTGAAATTTAACAATGAACAGATCTAGGTGTAAAACGTTTTCAATTACCCACCCACTACCCTGGCTAACCCACTTAGCCACGCTTTCTAAAATTTTGTCTGTAGCCTCGGAATACTGAGTATCTAGAGAGTCGGAAGGTAGCAAAGGACGAGTTTTACCGTGAAAGAAGGGAGTTGTAGTCATTTCTTCGTTGTTAACAATTTTTGTGAATTTAATTTGAACCGCGATGTACCATTTTACTCCCCCGAGCCTGTTTAGGTGTTTATTTATTTCGGACATAATTTTATTTTTATGTTCAGTAAGTACGTTAAGGAGATCGGAACCGGAAGTATCAAATTGACGGGAAATGGTGACTAGGTTATCGTTAATGGCAAAGGATTCCATGGTTAGGATACAATGAAATTTACTTTAAATTGATTATTAAATTAAAGTAAAAAAGCAGGGATATTCAAACGTTAGTCAATCAAATCAAACGTAAGGAATAGTTATACTGTATACGGGACTTAATCTCAGTATATCACTTTCGAAATACCGTACAGAGAACGGCGTCCAAAATATAAATTACAAGAATAAAGTTAAAGTATTTATGATGAGAATAATTGTATTTAATATCGAGTATTATTACTGATATCGATTGCAAGTAAGAGCAAAGTGAAGACACGTCTGATCAGTACGAGCGTAAGAGCAGAAGTGAGAAAGATTGATTGTGTTGTTCAGTGAAGTAGGGATGGATGGGGGAGGGGAGGGGAGGGGGAGGGGAGGGGAGGGAGGGGAGGGGAGGGGGCAATCAGAACGTAGCATTTGGATCACGCGCCTGTCCAGACTTGAAACTCCGATTACGTCATCCAGTGTAGTACTGTTTTAATAAATGATCAGAAGGAATCATATACAATGTTAATTAAGTGTTTGATATTATTAAAAGAGATTGTGCAAGACACGAGATGTAAAACAATGTTTGTGGTAACGGAAGTGGTTTCGATAAGAAAAGTGCGCGAGAACTATTGGACTGTCAGTGCATCGAGCAGAGGCAGTGAGATACAGATTGTGAAATGGTAGTGAATTAGTCCTTGAGTGTCGCTATAGTACAAAGGAAGGAATTTTTGAGTATAAGAAGTGAAGGTGGGTGTGCTAGTTTCGTTATGTAGGGGGACTGATGGGTTCTGGATAGGAACGTGGATAGGAAGTGAGGTAGAGGGGGGGGGGTCCACAGAACTGATAATGAAAGTGACTGAAAGTAAGTAATGTAACCTAGGTACCATGTACACGCATGCAAAGGTGGACGAAAATAGGAAATAGTTATAGTACATGATGATAGTTAATGAAAGAAAACATATTATACTAAGATGTGAAGCTTGTGACCAATAACGGAAGCGGATTTGATAAAGCCCGGCCAGTAGTAGACTTTGTAAGTACAGTTAAAATAATTTGGGTTGGATAGTCCGGTAGGCATGAGGGCTCCTAGGTAAGAGTGTTCAGCTAGCGTGTTAAGTTTAGAGGATGTCGGGTGTGTTTGATACGAATTTAACCGGAAGTAGATGGGAGGGGGTAGAAGGACCCTAAAGTTAACAGTGTATTAAATATATCTGTTCCTTAATTTTTAAATAAAACGTGTATTGTGGGTTGTCTAGAGTGTTAAGTATGTACCCAATGATTAGATATTTTTACCGGAAGTATAGGTAGGTAACGATGTATGTTAAAGGAAGCCGTAGATGAGTACATGAAGGTAAGAGCGTATGTTAACAGTGTATTAAATAACATATTGAGAAAAATTAAATAAAAAGTTAATTTAAATAGGTAGACTAACAGTGTGTGTGAGAAAGATTACTTGTAAAGTAGGGAGGGAGGGAGGCAACCAATCAGAGCGTAGCATTTGGGTCACACACCTGTCCAGACATGAAAACCAGTCTGGCGCCCGGAGTCCTATACCCGAGTTTCGTAGCCGCTGTATGAGTGGTGACGTAACGCGCTTGTCCACCGAGCACAAGTCCTCGCACATGCGCGCTAGACCAGTAGCCGACGGGTGAATAGCGTACGAAGGTAGCCGACGGTCGCCGGAAGTACACGAAAGCATTTTATATAGTATAACGTGGGAAAGGCTGCCATCTTGAAAAAATTGGATTTTATATAGTGTAAACGAGGGAATTTGAGGGAAATTTGGGAAGGGGAATTACCACCAGGGACTTCCCTTCCGAAGGCGCCATGTTTCTGAATGGATGCGCTAAGCTTTGCCACCAGGTGCGCATTTGCACAGAGTAAAATCGACATTTGTTATAGTGCATATACGAAATATTGCATTTGTTATAGTGTATATATGAGTAGAGTAACAACGCGCATGCGCGCCGGACCAGCAGCTGATGCGTACGAAGGTAGCCGACGGAAATAATTGAAAGCATTTATTATAGTACATATATAGTACATATATCTTTTTACATTTTATATAGTATAACGGGGAAAAGGATAGGAGTGTATTTTATATAGTATAACAAGGGAAAGGCCGCCATTTTGAAAAAAGTGCCTTTTATATAGTATGATGTGGGAAATGTGAGGGAAATTTGGGATTCTGGAGGGAAATTTTGGAAGGGAAAATTCCCACGGTGGTTGGTAGGACTGGGTCACGTGACCCGAAGATACCCGAACGTGGCCGCCATCGTGAATCCGAGAGCCGAAGATGCCCGAGAGTGAGCCTCAAACCCGACCTTTTTGTCTACTTATGAAGATATTAAAAAGTAACCTAGTGGTTTACTTAAAAAACCATTTTATGGTTGGGCCAGTCATATTTTATATTGACATGTGGAGAAATTCTTACAATCTCACTGGTCCAATTTTCACCTGTTTGGTACCTCATTAAATCTATATTGTTTCTTTTTGTTTGTATCAGAACAAAGGCTTTTGTTTGTTTTAACTGATCGAAATAAAAATAAAGCCGGATCATTAACAACTGACATAATTTGATCATTTATTATGAACTGGATCAAATGGTAATGAAGAAATAGTTATTAACACATTGGTGTTAACGATAACCTGCTACTATTAAAATGGTCTGAGTTATTGACAAAAATATACACTATTATTCGTATACTAGCCAACAGCATTGCTTCACTGCGGGGTAGTTTTCTACACTTGCTTATCCTTCCCTCCGTGTTTATCTCTAAACCATCACATCAATATAAAAGCTAATTCCTCTGACGTTCTCCTAGATAACAAGTTTTATAGTATAGAAAAATCGTATAAGTATAATTTTAATGCACGTGCAATCATATCAGAGTTAGTAAAAATGAGAGAGATAAAACATTTCACAATGAAAACCAGATTAGCCAGATTTTGTGTGTGTCAGAAGTTTGAAATGAATTATTAAATTAAAGTCAATGTTACTCTTATGGAAAAAAGAAACGTTGAGGGGCTGTTTATACCCTTTAAGAATGACATGTCGTAAAATCATTTCTTCGTGGATCTCTAAGGTACAACAGCTAACCCTCTCCAAAAGTCATTAAAACCTGTTCAGTGAATTCGGAGATTCGTTGAAATCCGGAGATGAGTGAGTAATATATTTTTATTTCATCATAATTATACAATAACAAAATAAATCTGCTTAACATTCCAGATCATCTTGCAAGTTATGATGACTATCTCAACTTTACAAACATTAAGCTCTTTGTTTTCACTCGTTAAACAATGTTACAATGCACAATAGTGGTTTTTCGCAGCACCACTTACCTTTCATTCCATCTTGTACAGTGTAATAATACACAAATATCACGGTTGAGGGAAGATGCAACTAATGGAAATATAAGTGGTGATAAGTCCATCATGTGATTGTGGAATCGAAATTCAAACTGTGGATCATATAGTGCTCATAGAGTTATTTACAGGGGGAATTAGCTGGCCTTCATTCCGTATGAGAAGCAAGCAGGTGTTGAATGGTTGTGAAACCTTGATTTAACTTTGTGACAGAAGATCAATATTTAAACCCTTTGAAAACAGTTCTCTGTACTTTAGATTTTGAATGTTCAATCTGATTTTAAATTTTTATTTTTTTCCTCATTTTTTAATTTTATTTTTGTGTATATTTACGCCAGTGGCATATTTAAAAACCTATTCTACAAACGTTGTTATAGGACAACGGTCCAAATCCATGAAGCACAGTTTTAGTGCACCTCCTGGGATTTAAACCCGTGGTAAAGATTACATTTAAGTTTATTTTAATAGAACTACTCTAGGATAGTATAATCATGAAGTTTCACAATTTTACCTTCAATTGTTCCCAAGTTATGAATTTTGTAAAAAATACATAAAGACAGAGATATGGAAAACTAATGGTTTTAGGGCACACCTTCATATGAAGTATTTTGCTCAATACCACTCTACGTGTTTGGGCGGGTGGGAGGGTCAATACCACTCTACGTGTATGAGTCAGTACCACTACGTGTTTGGGCAGGCGGGTGGGTCAATA
The DNA here is from genome assembly GCA_035578905.1 of Stictocephala bisonia. Classification (NCBI taxonomy): domain Eukaryota; kingdom Metazoa; phylum Arthropoda; class Insecta; order Hemiptera; family Membracidae; genus Stictocephala; species Stictocephala bisonia. Next base: position 48,458 of record JAQJVL010003106.1, on the reverse strand, counting down.
CCACTTTACGTGTTTGGGCGGGGGATGGCCAGACAGGCGAAATGCAAGTTTTTGACCATAAAACTTTCAAATTCCATAAAGACTTATTGTTTATGTACAATAACACCCCAAATTATTGAAACAGTTTTACTGAAAACCCTGTATATATAAAATATAAATGTTAGCTATTTCTTAATATAAAAATTCAGTTATTAGAATTTAGTTCCCACATATTATAAAATTGTTTAAAACATTTTTAACAATTTGCTGTAAATTTTTTAGGAGATGCTGTAAGATCTCCTAGAGTGTCAGATGCTTTCAAATATTATTGTTTATATATATCTTCCGTATTTCTTGTTTTGATGGAGACTATTTCTTTTTAACTGGTTAATTAAGTCATCATAATCAGTCTTAAAGTTATAAAGCTACTTGATCTAAGAAATGTATGCTACAGAAGATGCATCTAAAATAATAATAATAAAAAAAAAAAAAAAAAAAAAAAAAACTAACTTCTTTTACAAACGTTCAAGACCTTGTAGAACAATGATCAACGTGCAACACCAGATGCCCCCCCCCCCACTTGGGGATGAACCCTCTAACTCAAACTTGCCCTTCTCCTTTTTCTCCCAAGGGACCCTATTGAAGCTTATTCTTCATAGCTTACTTGATATTTACATTCCCCGTATATTTATAAAGGAAATCACTTGGGAGGAGGGGGGTTAACAATAACGAAGGGACATAAATCATTTCACAGAGAATCAACTTTAAAAATACTAAGCGATGATTTCATTTAGTATTTTTTAATAGTGCGATACTGTTTTGTTTACTTTATCCAATATAACATTAGTCTTAGTATACAATAATTTGTAAATTAAAATGAAAAACATCTCAACTTATTTAACGTATTTATATAATAGCAGCATTGACTACAGAAACAAACACACACAGACCGAAAAAATGTGTTAATGGTCTCAAACAAGCCCTCAGAAAACTGTTTTGCGTACTACGAGCTCAGCACTTCCGCGTGTGATGAAGAGAGAAATGAAATGAAAAGTGCTTTATTTATCGAGGCAAAGTTAGGACCATTAGGTCCTCTCTTACACTTAACCTCATTTTAACCAATTTTGTTTTTAACTACAACTTAACCTCAGAGAAAGACAGAGACCACTGGCCCTACCTGTGAAGATAGCCCAAGAACGGTTTTCAATAAATAGGAAAACTGGCTTGACGGGAATCATATGGCTGTTTCTGTCTTCTTGTTTCTGTAATTAATGGTAATAGGTTTTGAAAAAAATTTATTATTCCAACAAAAGGCTTTGGCTGAATAATCAAGGGTATTTATGCAATTTCTATACGCTTTGTAAATCTTATTTTTTTTAACACAAGTGGGTAGAATTAGGCCTATATTTTCTGGGAAAATACTTTTTATTTCGTGGAAAATACGTTTTTAGAAAATAATCAAAAAATCTAAATGGTTTTCGTGATTTTCATCTGTATTTTATTGTTTTGTAGTTTTTTTGCTGAACACAAATGAACTATTTTCATACACAACAATTATTTTTCGAGAAATCGTGGAAAAACTACTTTCACGGCAATTAAACTCATGATGGCCATAAGCACATTGATAATAAAGAAATAATGCACAACATTTACAATAAATTTGCACATATTCCCGCTGGAGGGACGGCAGGTAGGCAGTCTCGGAGATCAGACACCCAATTTTAAGGCAAATTACGAATTTTTGTTCAGTAAATTGTCAATTAGGATAAGTTAGGTTATGTTGGGTTAGGTAAATAAAAATTATATTTTTGGAACCGAAAAAATTGTTTCGTTGCATAACAATTATACATACGTTAAACGAAAAAAGTTGTTGAAAAATAATGAATTTTACAAACAATTTTGTTTAGCTATCACTTGTTCGAAAAACCTTAGTTTGATAATCACTTTGTACTAGTTCGAGCTAGTTGTTTATTATTAAGAGAAACTACAAGGATAGTATGTTAAATTATTTCGGCAATAAATTTTGTAAAACATTTGAAAAAAATATATGTTTGGTAAGCATTGTTGCCTGCCACAAGAAAGAAATTATTGTTTACTTATAAAACCCAACAATTGTTTCTTAACAAAAAAAATTAACCGGCTATTCTTCTTATATCATAAATTGGTTCGTTGTATTGTTTCATATTTGCTTTAATTTATTGATACTAGCAAAATAATTTTGAAACAAATCTGTCACCTATAAATAGGCATAACTACCCTCCCTCAATAACTTAACTCCTAACCTGCCCTCCAAAGGGGTTCCTTAAGACCTCACTTAAGTCGATTCCCTTTATTTATATTTATGAGCCCCACTTATTCACAATGGAAGGCATTTCAAACATCTGGGCCTGTGATTCTCCCCTCCACATTAAGGAAAGAGATCTTATTCTTTTATTCAGTATTCAATATCCTTGAAAATATAATTTATAAAGGGATGCATTTGTTGTGTTAAATTTGAATGTACGTGAGCTAAAGCTATAAGGATCAAGTTTGTCCTGCATAGTTTACCTCTCCCACCCATCCTTTAGCAATACTTGATGGACTGACCATTACGAACCTTTATCGTTATTATCGCCTAGTTTACCTCTCCCACCCATCCTTTAGCAATACTTGATGGACTGACCATTACGAACCTTTATCGTTATTATCGCCTAGTTTACCTCTCCCACCAATCCTTTAGCAATACTTGATGGACTGACCATTACGAGACTTTACCGTTATTATCGCCTAGTTTACCTCTCCCACCAATCCTTTAGCAATACTTGATGGACTGACCATTACGAGACTTGACCGTTATTATCGCCTAGTTTACCTCTCCCACCCATCCTTTAGCAATACTTGATGGACTGACCATTACGAGACTTTACCGTTATTATCGCCTAGTTTACCTCTCCCACCAATCCTTTAGCAATACTTGATGGACTGACCATTACGAGACTTTACCGTTATTATCGCCTAGTTTACCTCTCCCACCCATCCTTTAGCAATACTTGATGGACTGACCATTACGAGACTTTACCGTTACTATCGCCTAGTTTAACTCTCCCACCCATTCTTTGACAATACTTGATGGACTGACCATTACGAGACTTTACCGTTACTATCGCCTAGTTTAACTCTCCCACCCATCCTTTAGCAATACTTGATGGACTGACCATTACGAGACTTTACCGTTACTATCGCCTAGTTTAACTCTCCCACCCATCCTTTGACAATACTTGATGGACTGACCATTATGGGACTTTACCGTTATTATCGCCTAGTTTAACTCTCCCACCCATCCTTTGACAATACTTGATGGACTGACCATTATGGGACTTTACCGTTATTATCGCCTAGTTTAACTCTCCCACCCATCCTTTGACAATACTTGATGGACTGACCATTACGAGCCTTTACCGTTATTATCACCTAATTTTCCTCTCCCACCCATCCTTTAGCAATACTTGATGGACTGACCATTACGAGACTTTACCGTTACTATCGCCTAGTTTAACTCTCCCACCCATCCTTTGACAATACTTGATGCACTGACCATTACGAGACTTTATCTTTATTATCACCTAATTTCCCTCTCCCACCCATCTTTTGGCAATACTTGATGGACTGACCATTACGAGACTTTATCGTTATTATCGCCTAATTTCCCTCTCTTCCAGAAAACTTGATGTTAAAAGGTTAAAGTAAAAAAGTTCACTAAGTTAAAAGGTTAAAGTAAGAATCGTCTCTTGACATGCTAAGTTAGGGCTAAGAAGCCCTCTTTAAAACTTAACCTGGGGACCAACGGATTAACGTGATTTCAGAACCACGGGAATGCAAGGAAAAACTGTTAGTGGTCCGGAATCGAACCCGGACTGGTTACGTGTTAAGCCACTGCCTGAGCCCCTAAGCTACGGCCGCTTCGAGACCGATTCAAAATAGAAGAAAATGAATATTGCTGTTTGACGTAGTTTTCTCCAACATTTATTAAACATTTGACTACTTCGGCGAGGTCAGATTTGAACCTAGGGTAATTACTTATACTAAATTTCCCATTTCTGATGCAGTCTCGTGCTTTTAACTTTATGTAATCCCAGTACCTTCCAGATAGTAGTAGAGGACGGCTGTTCTTCATTTTTCTCCCTACTCGTTTCCTGTCAATTGCACCTTGGGGTCAGGTCTGACCCCACCAAACCACGTATGTATACTTTTATTTTTTGTATAATTTATCAAGTATGCATAATAAAAAAAACATCCTGTAAGATCATCACGCAAACATTCCAGGAACCAATAATATTTATAATAAAACTAAAGTGAGGGTTGATGTGTTAGATCAGAAATGTGCTCAATTTTCTGTTGAACGCCGTACTAGGAGATGGCCAAAGGCTATTTGGTATGCATTGATGGACATAGCAGGTGTCGATATTCGCATTTTATTTCAATCTGTGGCACCAAATAATTGCAAAGAACGGCGAATTTTTATGGTTGATTTAGGGAGAAGTCTTAATCACAATCAACTTGTTAAGTGGTCACAAATGACAAACATTCAACGGGAGTGTGAGAAGCAGAACAACAACCTCAGCACCAGAGAGACAAAGATGCTATTTGTGCTCTAGAGCTGCAGACAAAAAACATCTAACTAGATGTTCGCAATGTGGAAAGAGTTTGCAAAATTCATAGTAAACAAGAGATTGTTTGCGAGTCCTGTGCCCATATATAATTTCAGTTAATTTATTCTTACATTATTTATATTTTTTCAATAATCATAATTACTACCTAATTACCACAAATAGTTTTCCGAAGATTTTTTTCTAATAAATCCTTATTTTTTGAGTATCTAAAAGTAATTTAGATTGAACTTTATTATTTAAATATTAAAAATAAGATGTTTGTTTACATTTTATTTATATCAATTTTAAAACTCTAGTTTCACAAAATATATTATTTTAGACAAGTTTTTTGTTTTCAGGTAGATGGTGGCACTAATATAGTAAGATAAAATTGAAGAGAAGCTTTTGAGAAAACAATATTAAAAATTATGAGTATATGTTTTCGTTTATAGCTTAAAAAATCTAATTTTTAAGGACTTCAATATTATTATTTTCTTAAATGAGATATATATGTAAAACTTTTATTAAACATTTAATTGTTCGTAAATAAAGAGTATTTTTCACAATCCCCAAAAATGTTTGGGGTCTGATTTGACCCCGCCAAACTAGACACGTTACTTTTTTTGCCTAAGCAGTTAAGGGCTAAAGTGAGGAAAAGTGGAGTGATTAGAATAGAGCGAAGGAAATGGCAAGTGTTCCAATGTGACCTTGAAAAAATCCAAGAATGATGGATTATTTTTTTTATTTCATAGAAGACTCTATCTTCTTTGCAATTAAAAAGAAGAATTGTAAACTTTAGAAGAATTTATTCATATCATTAGGCTCATATGTTTTTCAGTCACTTACCTATTATATTGTTTTGCCTATAACCTTGTAAATTAGGTTAGATGTATATTTTAGGTTGGAAAATATCTGTTCAAGATGTAGTTGGACCTATGAAAATAAAAATATTTCATCCTTTTAAATTTCTTTTAAATGTTCTGTTACAAAGTCCTGACATCTTAGAGCTTAGACCATTCAGCCACTGGCTCTCCACTTAGTTAAGCATAATTAAGAAATCTAATAATACTTCCAACTTATTTCTTTTGAGTTCACCATATTATTTTATCAAATTCACCTTGCCTTAATATGTGCAATGGGAAACAGTTAACGGAGTAATCAAATTTGTCCCATTACATTGTAGAATTGATTGGGAGCACTTTCCAGAATCAATTAGAGAAAAAGTAAAGTTCACCTCAGGCTATGAGGGGCTTTGTTGTTTGAAACTAGAAGTTAATCTCAACGATGGTGTAGGGTGGAAGTGTGATAAGAAATGAAGAGGGGGCAGCAAGGGTGAAATGGAGGGCGGCTCGGCCACATGGAAGGGTCTTATCTCCTTATCTTTCCTTTAAAAGTTAGTTAGCCTCTACATCTGTACATGTAGCAACTTGTGGTACTTAAGGTGTTTCATCAAGATCTTAAAGTCAATAAGTAATTATGAAAGCGAGTTTTAAGTTGATTTCAAAATATATCTTGGGATATTTTTCTCAAGATATTGTATTTGTAACTGTATTTAACGCTTTTCTACATTTAAGACCAACCTGACGTTTTATTAATTGGGAAGAGCAGAAAGTGACATTCTTGTTATATTAAGCACGTTATAGGGGTTTCAGTGGAGAAGGGAAATTGTTCCACTGCTCAGCTGTCTTACGTTGGTGGGTGGGTAAGAATATACAAACACTGGCCACTTTGAAACTGAAGGTAGTTGATGGTAAAACTTACAAGTGATTTTTTTGAGGAAACACCAACTTAGCTGATAGGAAGGCAGTACTACGTTTGGTATTCAAATCAGAATTAAAGAAAATGAACTTGGAGAGTCTCAAGGTTCAATTTTGGTACCTATTCTTTTTCTTTGTCCAATTGATAACTAAGTTAATTATTTATATTGTTTCTTATAAATCTTTAATCAATTAATTTATTTTATAATTACCTAAAGCTACCTGGCGGCTCAATGGCTAAGTACTGTGGAGGACAACTGTCTTAGGCTTGAACTTCCAATTGAGGTAATTATCGGTACTTTACTCTTTAGGTTTACGCACAGGCATGAAGGCCCATGTGAACTGGTGAGTGAAGTTGCTTAAATAAGTAAATCGCTATTTAAGTATAAAAAAGTGTAATATATTTTAAACACCTTCTTACCATTGACTCCTCTATAATCCATAAAATGTTTAGACACATGAATTGAGCAGGTATTATAGAGGTAGTTACGAAAGCCTTACATAAATCCATACGAATTCGTGTAGGTTTTTAGAGGAATTCGTGTAGACACAAACTCATTGTCATTTTAAGTTATTTTATGGACGTGTTTTTATATTTTTGTGTTCGTGTGTATTACTTGCCCAGTTTACAACTTTAAAATATTTTTCAAAATCTTTTAATTTGATTATTTTGAACAATTCGAAGATCCTGAAAACAACACCGAGTGTGTAAAAACTCGAGTAGATAAAACGGCATCTACGTGAATTTATAATGATTTAAGGTATATAAAATTCTTCTATTATCCATTAAATTGTAGAGGAGGAAACTTTGCGATGCCTCTATAGAGGTTCACGGCAGGACTCGGTCATTCCGTCCAATTTGAAGGACAATGGAGCACCTTGGGGAAATCTGCCTCCAGTCACGGTCGGTTATATCGATTTATGCAAACCAGGGTATATAGAACTATCACTAATCGACATAATATGTTTGTAATAAGGTAGAATGTGTGTCATGCATGGATAACTTAATATCGGATAATACAGTTTCCTTTAAAACTAAGTCAAGTCTTCATACGTTGACAAATTTTAAGAAGTATAAAGTTAACAGTTATATCAGATCAAATTATCTTCAATAAAAAAAAATACATGCATTTGCAAAAGTAACAATTTGAAAAAAACATATAAAGTGTTACTAGATTAGCTAAATTGGATTTACCTATATTGATATCTACCATTAACGTGTTTCGTTGATGTGAGATTTCATACGTCACGTTTGAATATGTTAAACAGAATTTATTAAATTTAACGAAATGTCTTAAGTAGTAAAATTCTAAAATTGGAAGATCTTAAAAAAACACTCACAACAGCGCAGGCCTGCGAAATTAATATAGAAACTTTCAGAATCTATAATGTTTCAGTAACACCACCAATTTTTAGTCTGTTTATAGCGTGGGTGGATGAGGCTACATGAAGAGTTGAAAGTCATTTCACACACTCACACGCACGCACGCACGCACGCACGCACGCACGCACGCACACACACACACACACACACACACACACACACACACACACACAAACAAGTGGACACGCACGCATACACATACGCACACGAACACACATATATGTATATATCACATACATGTTTTAAGTGTATATTATTTTACATTGTATTAGTTTTAAGAGTTAAAAACACGCTGATGTAATAATAGTAATTTTTTTAAATAAAGACCGTATAAATTAGCCTCTCGGAAAAATTACTAGTAATATTTTTAGATCACAACTACATGGTGTAATCTGGTCGATGAACATTTTGTGTTAGACAGCCAACATTGACAATACTGCACGCTTGTATAGTGTTAATACACCAGGACTTGCACTGTGTTAGGCAAGAAAGTTGGTTATTGAAATACCTGGTGATCCACACGAGCCTCAAGTTTCTCCCAGCTTTTGATACATCAAAGTTTACGTGTTCGCAAAATATCAACTTGGAGTCTACGTAAACGCCAAGATCGCAAACAGCACGCTCTCGTCGTTCTCTTTGGATTCTCAGCCACTAATGTCATAAAAGAAGAATTAGGAATATGTTGAGTTACGGAAACTATTGACTGTAGCCTAAAGGGCTTTTCAACCTAAGTTGAGGCAGCCGAGGGTCTAATGACCCGACCGTCGTCCCTCCCTCTGTCGTAAACAAACTAGCCACACGCTAGTGAATATTTTAACTTTTACTATTTGAAAATGTTATTAACATTTTTTATAAACAATGGAATTCAATCGATTTTTATTCCTTTCAGTTTTGTCCCAAATTAATCGGACAATATTAAGAGTTTTTTATCGATATATTTTTCTTGATATGCCAAACAGTATTTGTTTCTTGTTGTTTACACAAACTCTTAATATTATCCGATTAATTTGGGATAAACACTGAAACGTACTAAAAAAATCAATTAAATTCCAATGATTATAATAATTTTTAATTACATTTTCAAATACTAAAAGTTTATTTTTTAACTAACATGTGCATGCATCCTTGACTCATTTGTTTACGACAGAGGGAGGGACGACGGTCGGGTCATTAGACCATCGGCTGCTTCAACTTAGGTTGACAAGCCCTATAACCACCACTGCTTTGAGGGTTCAGCGACGTGTGATTGTATGTAGCCACCTCACAGATGAGTCGATACATGATTGAATCGATGATCCGTTGAATCAGCGATCTGTAGAGATATTTTAATATCGTCGGCATAGATTTGAGCTCCACAGTTCAGGGCAGATGTAACACTATTTATAATTATAAAGAAAAATATAGCAAGAAAAAGTAACTTACGCTAAAACTATAACTTTATTTTGTTATTATAAATCTCCTACGTATGTAAAAATCTAACTTCCATGTACACAAAACTCGAAAAGTAGTAAATGTGTAAAAGTGTGTTAATATACAAGAGTGTTTTTTATATATTTAATTGCTAAAATTGTAGACAGGAACAGGGAATTTCAAGCATTTTCCCACCTATCTGACCTATAAAAAAATAAATAAATACATAAATAGAAAAAAATAAAAAATCAGTACCAAAAAAGTACTATTAAGGCCAATAATATTAACTAACTACTAAATATTAAAGGCATATTATAATTGATTATACACATCGACAATGTACTAATAGGAATATTTGTGCGGATAATTTTGTTAGATAGTGAGGTCTGCTACTACAGCTGGTTTAAACTGCATTACATTTACATGGGACTACAATGGACCACAAAAACAGCTGAAAACTTCAGTCCAAGAATTTAAGATTGGACGGGGAATCTATATATGTAAATAACAGTGCAATGGTGTTTTTAGATATTTAATTGTAAATGGGAACAATTTTAGCAATTAATTTCTACATTTCCCAATTTATTTACATAAAAAAGTACTACTGCGATCAGCTAAATGCTTACTATCATTGATTATATACATCGATAATATTTCATATAATAGGAATATTTGTGCCTGCCATTTTGTAAGTTAGTGAGGCCCACAACCACAGCTGGTTTAAACTGCGTTACATTTACATGGGACTGTACTAGCACTCCACAATGGACCACAAAACAGCTGATAACTTAAGGCACAGAAGTTAACATTAGATGGGAAATCTATGTGTGTATACAGGGTTGGAGAAAAGTCTGGAATATATTTATTAATTTCAAACATTTAGACATATTTTACTTGTTTTTCGTATAGCCAGATGATGGTCCATGAAGGAAGTTTTAAAAATTTTAAATGTAAACATACCTTGAGTTATACCTCATTTTAAAGGTCATTGTTTGTACAATACAAAAGTGCAAACCTGAGGTCAAAAGGATGACCTATTCACAAAATAAAGTGATTAAAAGAATTTTATGTCATATTGCTAATCATACGATTATTTATTTAACAGTCTCAAGTCCCTGCTGCTGAGTATGTTGTTGATTGTTAACAATCGTAACAAATGACTGCGTTATAAATAAAAATAGATATGCTATTTAACTAGTATAAAAATAAGAACAATTTTTAAAAACACTTTTGACAGTAGGTTTACCTAAAAATAGTTTAAGAATATTATAATAATTTGTTACTTTTTTTTTGTGAAATTTAATTTCTCATATTCAGGTAGATAAATTATAGTACTATGCAGCAATAGATAATAACTATCTTGCCTTTGTCTTCAGTCTGTTCTTTAAGAGGCTATATTTTTTGACTGGGTAATCCGTTTGACCTTAGGTTTGGAGCCTTGTGTTTTATAAACAAAGACCTTTGAAATGAGGTATAACTCGAGGTAGGCTTACATTTAAAATTTTTTAAGACTTCCTCCATGGGCCATCATCTGGCTATGTGAAAAAAATGTCCATGTGTTTGGTATAGGAACATGTACATTACTACAAAATTTCATTACTTTTCTTTTAATAGTTTTAAAATTAATAAATACATTCCAGACTTTTGCCCAACCCTGACATTAAATTCGTTGAGTGGCTGTATTTTCTGACTGGGACATCCTTTTGACCTCAGGTTTGGACTCTTGGGTTTTACAAAGAAAGACCTTTAAAATGAGGTATAACTCGAGGTAGGCTTACGTTTACAAATTTTAAGACTTCCTTCATGGGCAATCACTTGGCTATGCGAAAAACAAGTAAGATATGTCTAAATTTTTGGTAAAGGGACGTGTACGTAACTGAAAATTGTCATTAAATTTCTTCCAATGGTTTTGAAATTAATAAATATATTCCATACTTTTGCCCAACCCTGTATAAAATCAATGATATTATAACCAAATCATATCTTCTAAGGTTATAACTTAGGCGAGCCGGTGGCCGAGTGGTCTAAGGCGTCAGGACTTTGAGCTTGGGTTAGAGATAGCGCTGGTTCGAATCCGGCCTAGACTGGAAGATTTATCAGTAATATTCACCTTGTACTGTACTGGTTCGCCTCCTTACTCTGTCTGATTAAGTTCCTCGCACAGATCAATGGTCTATGGGGAATGGTCAGAGTAAGGTTAAGGAGGAGATCCTCTCCTTAAAAAAAAAAAAAAAAAAAAAAAAAAAAAAAAAAAAAAAAACTGTGACCAGATGATTGGTTGTTTATGTAACAACTTTTTCAAATAAAATAAAGTGTCTGGCCAGTCTTTAATTTCAAAATAAATAAGAATACTCTACGTTCCTAATCATTAGTATCGGACAAAGCCAGAGGAAGGAGTGACGGGATTTAGGTAGCTAATAATAATCTAAGATTAAACATATTTCTTGAAAAAAGTAGAAAACAAAATACACCCTATAATTGATCCATAGAAATATGAAGGAAATATACTAAATTGAAAAATAACATAGCTGACTTATCATGAAAGCCAAACATTGTTACTCACCTAACAATGAATCAGAGGGTTGGGCCTTTTACCTCGATGAATTGTGATATAAATTATTCCATCCCCTAAATAGTAAATCATTTCTTCTCTATTAATAACAAACACTGACTAATCACGGAAGCTCCCTCCAGGAGAGAATCCCTCCCACGCTTCCACCCTACACCAGATGGTCGACCCGCCTGTTCTTTAAATTATTTCGCTCAGTAGCATTTTGCCGGGGGTTGTTTACATGCATGTCTACCTATTTAGTAGTGATCAAAATTTGCTTTGCAGACGAATTTGTCGTTTTTTGATTCGAGGCATTTTTCATTTTTAAGATTATACAGATATGGGCGAATGTGAGATGCGAATTAGTGTGATGAGTATAGATGAACGAGTGTAGACATTGTAGTAACCAACTAAGTCTGACTGTTCCACAGAAAAAGCTAAATATCTATAGCCCAATAGCCAGGGTATTTAAGTGACTTACAGCTTTATGTTGAATCTGAACCATCTGGAATTGGTCTGATATTCAACTAACTGACAAGCTCAATATTCAGTTCTCACCCATACACACCGCCGAGATCCTGAACACCACCAAACACGGACACCCTAAACTTAGTAGTTACCACGCCACGCAATGTTGGTATTAAGAAGGCCGAGTATAGAAACTATCACCTATAATCTCCACAACACCTTGTCCCCAAGTAGCCGGGTTACAGCACTGCAGATTTTTGTCGGACTGTTTATGTTAATTCACTACCACTTCTTTTTCTGTTACTTCACTACCACTAGTTTTTTTATTTAAATTACGGTTAGGTTATGTTATGTGGCTACTAAAGTTCCTCACAAACTGGTATATCCAAAGATTGAATTACCACCGAATGCGCTCTCCGTGTGTAAGTTCTTGGAAAGCGATACGATAAGGCCAACGATATCGGATTCCTAGTGCATAAGGAATACCACAGTGGACTTAAAAATAGAGCAATACAATATTTAATAAGTGCTAGTGAATTAATGGAAACAAAAAAATTGGTGGTAGTTTATTAACGGAAAAGATCCTTTTTTTCTTGTAAAGGGATGGTAATGGTAATGTAAACTTGATACTGAAATATTTTTGTATATAATAATAAGCCATCTTACAATTACATATGTATTTTGTGATGAAATAATTGTACTGGCTAGAAATTGTACCAATTTTACATATAAAGTACAATAAATAGTTTAGTATATGTGAACTTGTAATTTCCAATATAGGAACGATGATTGCAAGTAGCAATTCCAATAATTTCCTCATTTGAATTACTAAACAATTACAACAATAAGTTGACATTAAAGCTTAGTATAGACTTACTACAAATAATGTGAATATGCCTAAGTATTGTGCAGGGTTATATAACTCTTATTGGCAAAATAATTGCCAAAAAACCCCCAACTATGAGTTGTACGGACGATGTTATTGGATAAGCTTCACTGAATTATTGGCGAACCATTGTTGATGACCTCAGATATTGGTATACAATCAACAAACAATAAGGGTAGGAACTCAATATAGATTTTCAATATACAGGGTGGAAAGTAAGTCCTGATACAGCTTAACATTTTCTCATCCGTTCTAGATAAAGCAATAACATTTATCACACATAAATATGATATATAAAATACTTTTAGCCGTAAATATACAATTTATACAACTTCCTGGGGACGGCCTACTTAGAGTCCTAAGAAAATCTTTAATGCATGTTAATATGGAGATCAAATTGGAGGTCTCTTATCAGTAGAACACAATACCTAAGTAAAACTTTATCTATAACAAACTTTATCTCAAATATGATAGCCGTTTGAAATCAAACAATTGTATGAGTTTAATATGCCGTCATTCTACAAATAATAACTATTTTGACATTACTGTAGATTTTCGGAATTATATTCTAATAATAGGCACTTTAAGATGATGTACAGTAAATATAACCTTTGAATTAATTAAAACTTTCTCCTTACTACTAGTGGGCCATCCGCAAGGAATTACAGCTGCCCACTTGTTATGTCTTATTAGTAGGGTTTTGTGACCTGTACACATAATAAAGTTTTTGGTTCGGTATCTAAAGTGTTCGAATGATCGTCGAACTATTTCACAATTTTAAAACACTGGGTTAATTTATGTTACAATTACAGAATTGAATATTGTTGGTTAGGAAAAGATGTATCTTTACTTTTCATGAAGAATTCTACTACATTTAGATTTGGTAGAACATGACAACTTTTTAAATAAGAAACATAAAGTACGTCTAAAATTGTAATTATGAAAAGGCCAAATTTAACGACAAATCAATGGTTACTTTCTTAATCAGTATATTACGTATCGGTAAAAAAAAGGAACATCGCACAACATAGATTTATTACAATATAAGCACATCACGTACGAATATAGTAAATTTTCAAAGATTGTAGTAAGAATATGATTATGAATACATGGGAAGAGTTACAGTATTTTTAAAGGAAAGTATAAGGGTTATAATACATTTATGAATGGCTGAGTTAAATTTGATTCTGTCTTTACAACGTATTTTTAGAAAATAAGAGAGTAAAAGAAAAGAATCAATAATTACAGGTATTTATGCAGTTTATAGACGCTTCGCCAATATTGACGTTTTTATCTCCAGTAAATAGAATCAGGTCTTTAGAAGAAAACACTTTTATTCCGCGGTATAACGTATTTAAAAAAAAAAACATTTAAAACTCTGTATTTTTGAACATGTTATTTTTTATTATTTATATTATTTTTTTGAAATATTTTCACTATTTTTTTTTTAAATTTGATGTACTTATTCATGCTGAACACGACTGGAAAACAATTTTCGTCTACGACAATTATTTATCGAGGTATCACGGGAAAACTATATTCACGACAAATCATCCATAGTGGCCATACGCAATATAGGATAATAGGAGCTGTGACTAACCAAAAATATATATATATTGGCATATATTCCCCCTATTTTACGCAAATCACGATTGTTTTTAAGTAAATAGAAAATTATGATAAGTTAGGTAAGTAAAAAATGTAGTTTTGGTGCCGAAAAACTAATTTGATTGGAAAACAAATTATTAACAAGTCAAATAAAAACAATTTTGAAAAATACCGATGTTTAAAAAAATCTGGTTTTCCACTATCAGATAAAAAATATGTTTTTCGATTTTCTGTAAACGACAAGTTTCAACATCCTCAAGAAATTAAAACTATTATTTCACAACTCTTCCAATATGGAATCGTATTTTGAGATGTGTCTAGAAAATGCATAACTACCAAATTTTTCCTTACATAGTATTAAATGTGTGTTTTGCGATACTAAAAGGTTAATAACACTAAAAAGTGTTTACAAATCATAGTTTGAATTATGATTATTCTTAAAAAAATTTCCCTACAATTTAATTCACAACTTAAATCCTCTACATCAGCTAAATGTTTCATTTTTACACTTGTAACAGAAGGCAATATCACCAGTGATGAGTTTTCGAGTATTTGCAATTGACTCCATTCGTGTAGCGTCTAATTACTTCCGAATGAATTACGTAAATTTCAGGTATAAATACATTTAATCAATACAATTATAATCAAATATGATTTAATATTTCTTTTAAATCTTTCAATTAAGTAAATCTAATTTGTGTCATCGAAATATTATGTGAATTAACATTGTTGCAGATTAAGGTTTTTAAACAGCTGTTGGTTTGACATTTACTTTAAAGATTTTACTTATAAACATTGTTTATAATATTTGTTTGGTAATGAAAATACACTGAAGGTTTGTAATAAATTCACGGAAACGAGAAATTAATAAACAACTGTTTTATTAATGCTGTTGAGTAAATAGCAGAATCTAAATAATCTAATAATTTGTTTAAAATAGGTGGTAAAATATAATTTTTTAAATTTAAATTTGTACTGGAAGTATATATTTGTATCTTAGGTAGGGAATATACAATTGCACGTAGCGTTAGTGGGAGAGCCATTTAGGACTGTTTTCATGCATAGAACGAAGTCTTATACAGTTTAAACCTATAACAGTGTTCAAAATAAGATACTTTTTTAAGTTTTTAGTACTAATAGAAATAATACTTTAATTGAAATTTAAACCTCAATTAATTCAATAATAATTAAAAATATTATAGTAAGATTTACTCCTCTAATACTACAGTCGGCGAGCCACGTAAAGTCCTCTGAACTTCATGTTTTATTTTTTATTTATTCATAAGACGCCGATCGTCAAGATATGGGCAAATATGGATTTCGAATGAGTGTGATGAGTGTAGATGAGCGAATGTAGTCATTGTTACAAACTAAGGCCGACTATTCCTTAGAAAGTGCCATTAAGTAATAGCCCAATGACAAATGAACAGCCGGTGGTTATCAGCTGATCCTTCTTAAAATGTATTGACTTTGATTGGGATCGAACTGAGAACCTTTAGCACATGAAGCTGGGATTGAACCAACTACGCTAACGACCTGCCTTATAGTGCTGTTCCAATGGAAAGCAGCGCCTTCAATATCACAGAGGCATGAAGTTCAGAATACTTTTCGTGACTCGCCGACAGTATTTGAGGTAGCACTTCTTCTCTAAGTCTACTATCAGCCTACTCGATCCTCCCACACTCCCTAAAGCAAACAATTATATAATTGTACCAGTACGTACTTGTTCTCTTAGTTTAGTTTCACTCTATACTATTCATGCCTTTTGTAAACTTGTAGTACAATACAAAATAAACCTTTTGTATTATTAGTATTTAAATATCATTATTTTCTTTTTGTGTTTTTATTGTTCTTATGTTAAGTTTTTCACCTTATTATTTTTTATAATCAATCTATAGTAATTACTATTCATATAAATTCTTTATTTTGTTGTTCATTGGATAGTACTTTTTCATAAAAATTTACTATTTGTTATTTACAATTTGATCGTCAAATTAGGATTTAGTTAATTATTGATTATGTACAAATTAAATAGTTATTTTGTTAGGCCTTCATAGTTTTAGGCGCCGATGTTTTGTCGTGATGTATGATTGTTAGTCTACGTTGAAGTTTGTACTTAGGCTATTTTTGTGATTTTATAAATGATAAGTAATTACAATTTATAAATGTAATTTACTATCCAAGACATATTTGTAAAGTTTATTATAAAAGCAGCACTGCCGTTGTTAAATAAAATAAATAAACTGTATCAATATAAAATGAAGAACAATTCACGTACACGTATGAAAAAGTACTGCAAATGGAAAAAGTTATAATTTCACAATAATATGTTTAAACTATCATTATCTCTTGATTTGTTAAAAAAAATAAAGTAAATATAAAAAAAGTAAACCAACCAAGTAGTGAAATGATGATTTTTATTTATTAAATATTACTTCACTGAAAACAAATTCCTTAGAAAAAATTCCTCCAAGAGAAATATAGTCACCTGAATACATTATTAATGATTAAAACACCTCATTTACTATGTAAGGGTATAATTTATTACATTTAGAACACGCTCCTTATTAAAACGTACCTTTTATTGCCTTCTATCACGTTATAAGGCAAACGACACTGCTTTTAATTATATTATACAGTAAAACAGTTTCAATAATTTAGGATGTACACATAAAAATGATAAAAAAACTTCATATGAAGGTATGTCCTAAAATCTTTAGTTTTCCGTCCATCTGTCTTTATGCGTTTTTTACATAAAAAGTCATAACTTTAAGTCCACTGAAGACACAATTGTAAAACTTTATGATTGTACTACCCTATAGTAGTCCTATTTAAAGAAAAAAATTTTAAAAATACATTTTCACGCGTTTCAAAATGGCGGATGTTTAATTTTTCTAACTGAAATATCTGAACACTGACTAATTTTACAAACAAAATCCAAGAATAATGATTTTTAGTAAATCTTATTATAATATTCATAGTGTTTGTTTGGCCAAAAACGGGTAAAAAACAGCTGAGTTATGCGGAAAAACGTAAAACAATGTTTTACAGCATTAACCAAAGGCTAGTGCAGTTTTAAATAATAGTGTACTTTGAACGGCTGATTTCATGTCAATCTGCTATTTCATACGAACAGCTGTTTATTTATGCTATTAATATTAGGTTTGGTTTCCATTCCAATTCAGGAGTTCTTACTGAAACTGATCAGCCTGAGTTACATTTTCTTTGGTGCTTAAAGCTTCCTGTCTCTGCAAGCCATTGATGGACCTTTGTAAAAGTTGTATGACAAGGTATAAAACGATTTGTAAAACGTTCCTGATACAGTCTTCTCGCTTGAGTACTACTATAATGAGCCATGCCATACATCAAATGCATGTCTGCCATTTCTGAGTTGGCAAAGTTGTACATTACATTATCTGCCATTAGTTAATAAAAAGAAACTATGTAAATAATAAAAAATAACTATGTCAAAAGAAAATAAATTACGAACAATAACTAATTAAAACTAACAATACAATAAAAAAAACTTTACAGAAACACAAAAAAACGTGTACATGACAGTGTTCAATTTGTTACTAATGAATAATGCCAACAATGGAAACCAAACCT
The DNA here is from genome assembly GCA_035578905.1 of Stictocephala bisonia. Lineage (NCBI taxonomy): Eukaryota > Metazoa > Arthropoda > Insecta > Hemiptera > Membracidae > Stictocephala > Stictocephala bisonia. The sequence continues at coordinate 30,178 of JAQJVL010003106.1, read as the reverse complement.
TATAATAATAGCATAAATAAACAGCTGTTCATATGAAAAAGCAGATTTACATGTAATCAGCTGTTCAAAGTGCAAGCATATTCAAAACCGCACTTGCCTTTAGTTAATGCTGTAAAACATTGTTTTACGTTTTGCAGCGTAACTCAGCTGTTTTTTGTTGAAACAAACACTGTGAATATTAATAAAACGTATATGAGGAAATATTGGAAATAGTATAAGATAATACAATTCATAGATCGTAAATCCAATATAAAATTTATTACAACACAAACGTTTTCGAAAGCAAAGCTTCCATCTTCAGGTTATGTGTAAATAAAAATTATTATTTTTTATTTACATAATAATTTAATTATTATTTAAAATTAAATATATTTAAATATTTAAAATTACATAATATTTTTCTAATTGTAAAAAATAATAATTTTTATTTACACATAACCTGAAGATGGAAGCTTTGCTTTCGAAAACGTTTGTGTCGTAATAAATTTTATATTGGATTTACGATCTATGAATTGTATTATCTTATACTGTGAATATTATAATAAGATTTACTAAAAAACATTATTCTTGGATTTTGTTTATAAAATTAGTCAGTTTTTAGATATTTCAGTTAGAAAAAATTAAATGTCCGCCATTTTGAAATGAGTAGAGATTTATTTTTTAAATAAAACTACTATATGGTAGTACAATCATAAAGTTTCACAATTGTGTCTTCAGTGGTCTTAAAGTTATGACTTTTTATGTAAAAAACGTATAAAGACAGATAGACGGAAAACTAAAGGTTTTAGTACATACCTTCACATGAAGTTTTTTTATCATTTTTATGTGTACAATAATATCCCAAATTATTGAAACAGTTTTACTGAACACCCTGTATATATTAATTACTCTTCTACGTCACCGATCGTAGATATAAGGGTGATCATGAGGGGTGAATGAGTGCAGATAACGAGTGTAGTCATTGTTACTAACAAAGGTCGACTGCTCCTTAAAAGAAATTTATTAATAGCCCAATATCCAGGCCAAGTAATGGACCTGTAGCTTTACGTGGAATCTGAACCACGCAGTATTGGTTTGAACTTTTGATAATTGGCAGGATTGATATTCAGTTATCTTTCCTAAACAGCAACCCAAAATAGACACCTATTTTTTCATATAAAATCATTATTTATTTATCTTTATATATATATATATATATATAAAACTTTTCTATTGTATAACTTATATATATATATATATATATATATATATATATATATATATATATATATATATATATATATATATATATATATATGTATAAAGATATATATATATATATATAAGTACGAGAGAACACAATCAATACATACAAACATAACCCCTACTTGAGAAGATTTTTAACCCCCTTCTTTAAGATTTTTCTATACTTAACTTATTACTTTTATTCTTTGTATACATTATACACAGTGAATCACGAAGATGTGCAGAAACTTCTATAACTCATTTTACGTGTAAGAGTAAAAGCTTGTATAAAAATAGGTCCAAAATGCCACCTTAGCAAGTTACGGTAAGCGGAAGATTTTGCCCATAATTCAGTATCCTGGGTTAAGTTTAGAACGTAACTCTTCCAGAAGCTTTGAAGATATTGGTTAAGGGGCAATCATTTCGCATAACCTTTGGCCTGAAAAATTGAATGAAACAGGTTTCACAACTGTAAGTCAAGTAGGTTTTCAGAAATGAATGAAACATAAAAAAAAAAAAAAAAAAAATAGACATTTCACTTATAAACATATAGTCATTCAAAATAAAACGATTACATTTATTAACTGACACAAAAATAAAATAAAAAATTCTATTGATTTATTGAATAGGTTCACGTCAGAGTTTTTATTGTTAAATGTACATTGCACTGTTTTGAATACAGATTTAATTGAATCGAACATTCATTCACTCACTGTTTCGTTAAGAAAAAGTTTGTCAATTAGTTTTATTTTAAAATTATATCTATTTATTAGTGAAATAACAAAGATATTGATAACTATAGTGAAAAAATAAATTTTAATTCCATTTATTACTTTGTATTTGTAACTAGTTTCCTAAAAATACTTAGGTTACTCTTTTTATAATTAAAAAAATGTCCTCACGTACCCCAAGGTACCAAATTGTGGACAAATTCTTTTGCTAGGTCCAACTAGCTATTTGCAAATTATGTTTATATTGGTTTTATTTTTATATGTAGAATGAGTAACCAAACATTCTGCACTTCAAAACCAAAGTATCTTCGTGAATAACTCTGTACAGAAGTATTATTTATGTTAGTTAACATTGAAAATTGAATTGACGTTAATTTAGAAACTGTATACTCCTGTATATGTCATTTACTTATATTGTTCGTAAGTAATAGAATGTACGTTGGATTGTTTCCCCTAGCAAGTGTAACATCAAGTGTTTCTTCAAGGGTGCTTCTAAAGCATGTTCCATTTGAAATTATTTAAGGTCACGTTTTAGTCCTCGTGGATGCCATAACCCTTCAACTATCCCAGGTCAATATCTGGCGAAACGCACGCATGTGGGTTCCAACAAGAGACCGCCGACACACACAATACCCTCTTCATCCCCTATGGAGTCACCGCGCAATCAATAACTCTTCAGCAACCCCAAGCGGGACCCTAGGAGGTCTCATGATATTGCGATAGCCTTGTGATCAGCAGAGACCCCCGCACCGATTAGCAACATCATTTCACTCGAATTGAGATCCACAATAGTCCTTATCAACTCAAATGTTGTGAGAGGGATAGGAATATATTAATTTTTTATGACTCATGTTGGGGTAGTGCAGGAAGTTTGGTTCAGTAATACAATTTATTTTCAATACATTTTATCAATAAATTTAAACAAATTTAGTGTTTTTGTTCACTGAGTTTCTTTTTAAATTAAAGGTAATTTTGCGCAGCATGGAATGTCGCGCGATAAACTTAAAGAGTTAATTTTAAACTTCAACTCTCAGTTTTTAACTATATTGATCTTAATTTTCTAAAAGTCCAGCAGATTTAAAATGTAAAAATTGCGCATTTTAACAGATGCTTCTTTACATATTTGAAACATTAGTAGTAAGTTCAAATTCAAAGACATTTAGACATACTTGATTATCTGATATTTATGTTAGTTGTCGATGTAAAGGGAGTTTTCAAAACAGCTGATTATTTTGAACACTTACTAAGAATTATATAATATTTTGTTAGTTCAGCATTTTGTTTATTCCGGTCAAGTTATAAGAGTCTATAAATTAGATTTTTTTTTTGTATTAAATTTAATATTAGTGGAACAGTAATAAATAATTGATTAAAAATGTTTAATTTGTAAGTTCGATATATTTAGGTTACGTGATACAGTTTACATATTAACATTTGTAGTCAAAAGTCAGCAGCCGAGGCCGAATGCCGACGTGTCACGAGCGCAGCGAGTAACGGGGTTGGCACGCAAAATGTGTAGAGGTGTCCCCTTGTTTTAAATAATAGAGTTTTCATCCAATTATAAATTAGTTGTTTCTAGTCATCACATAATTGTTTTGAATTATGAGCCTTGATGTCAGGTTTGCTTTAAACTTAAATCACAGGTAGATAAATAAATTCATTATTGGTTTATTTAGCAATATAAAATTGTTTAAATGCTCAACCAAAACTTATATACATAAAATGAAATTATAGCATAATGTATTATAACTAAATAGTCCAATAATTAAGGTAACCAATTAAGATAGGTGTCATAATATTTGATTTTAAAATTTCGATTTTAAATTATTAACTATGTATACATAAAAAATTCTTAACTACTATTCTTACATAGTAGCATTTGGTTAATGATTTAAATTTCGATTGGTAAAGAAATATTTATCTCATATTTTCCACAAATTCAACTACGATTGTGGATAACAGTCTATCTTTGTCACATTAATGAAGGCAGTTTTTATTTAATTTCAACTCTACTGCTAGGTGTAAAGGATATCTCTCGTAGAACGCGTGAAAACAATGACATAAGCTTAAAAGTTTTTCAGTCGAGTTTCCAGTATTCATCAATATTTGGAGTCTCCAGATCCCTCCCTCGACTATATGAAGAGTGCTCGCTAGCCAAAACGTCTACCACGGCCGTGTCATTACGACTGAGAGCTAAAAGCGTGATGGAGGGGTGCGTGATTTCTGTTCTACGCACACAATGGACGTACGTACAATGCATATCTCACCGACCACCTTGCCTTGATGTGCCGAGGGTCCATTGGTGTGATGAACATTATCACTGTGGTTAGTATCTATTGTATGTTAGTGAGATGATTAGTAGCATACTTCCCCGATAAGCATGTTTTTTTTAACGTAAATAAGTTTAAACTTGGATATGTGCCCTTCTGGGAGAATATGTTTTTACTTTTAAATATTTTATTTTTAATATTAATATGCTCAACAATTTTTTCCTTAATTTTTATAAACAAATGTATGCAAGCCTAAGCAAATTTTCTAATTTAACACTTTGACAATCGATTGATACATGCACTTATGAGATAAGTTCATTAGGCACTACATTTTACAAAATGAGTCTGAATATTTTCTTTAAATAGAACCACGATTTTAGTCTTGAGCCGTATTTTACCCCATGTACACCCGCGCCAACAATGCCTCCTCCTATCTAGACCTATCTGCTTTAGCAGAATAATCACATAACTCGAGTTGGAGGCTCTGTTTCTTGGTTGGAATCAACAAGGATTTTTCACTACGATGTGTTGAATTTTCGTTTATATGTATAAGCATTTAAATAGAATACTGGTACAAGTGCGTGATTCAATATATGTTAATTATGAAGTCATTATAAATAAAATTATAAATAAAAGTATTAACACTTTAATATAACTAAAATACTCATGAGAGAGCGAAATAACATTAAACAAATAAATGAAAAAATAAAATAAAACGAATAAGAATGACCAACATTTGGGGTTCCAAGAAAAACTCAAACTCAAGTCTGAAAGAAAATGTTTTAAGAAAGAAAGAAGGCCATATCTGAAGGAATAAATTAATTTTAAACAAGAGGAAAATAGGCAATGCTCAAAAAAGAATAATTTATATATCATACCCAAAAGTAGAAAATAAAAACAAAATAGTGATAAACTAGTTAAATAAGTTTAAATCTATCAAATTTCAAAGTTAATTGCATATAATGTAACTAACTATTTTAATGATCATGAAACTTAAACTTAAATGACAATTATTTTTTACGCATAAGATCAATTTCGTTTATTCATGGGTTAAATTTGTAATGCGAATTTCCTTTCATCAAAGTGAAATATGTGAATCGAGACCAAAGACTGTTATTGGTTTTGCCATATGACCTCTATTTATTTGGGGAGCAGTGATAGAATACCTTTGAAAATGATTTTAAAGATGTTTGAAGATAATGAAGTACTACCAAGGTGAAGAACAAAGGGTGTAATGAGCAGTACAGTGAATGAAACTTGCTTTGTAATGAAATTAATAAGACAAGATGAGACAAGACGAGAGAGAGGAAACGATACGAAACGAGAGAGAGGAAACGAGACGAAAGGAGACGAGATGAGAGAGAGGAAACGAGACGAAACGATACAAAACGAGAGAGAGGAAACGAGATGAGACGAGAGAGAGGAAACGAGACGAGACGAGAGAAAGGAAACGAGACGAAACGAGATGAGATGAGAGAGAGGAAACGATATGAAACGATACGAAACGAGAGAGAGGAAACGAGACGAGACGATACAAAACGAGGAAGAGGAAACGAGACGAGAGAGAGAGGAAACGAGACGAAACGAGACGAGACGAGAGAGAGGAAACGAGACGAAACGAGACGAGACGAAAGAGAGGAAACGATACGAAACGATACGAAACGAGAGATAGGAAAAGAGACGAAACGAGACGAGACGAGAGAGACGAAACCAGACGAGACAAAAGAAATGAAATAAAAGCAATCTTTATTCAATTAGGGCTGTTTAGTCCTACCTTCCACATAACCTCAGTAATAATTTCCCACCCACACATACACATACAGTGGGGATTTCCCACCCACACATACACATACAGTGGCGATGGCCCACCCCCTCACCCACATGGGTATATGTAAGTGAAGTAAGTACTTACATTACATTCACTACATATATATAAAAGTAGTTGTGTACCCATGCGGGTGAGGGGGTGGGCCATCGCCACTGTATGTGTATGTGGGGGTGGGAAATTATTACTGAGGTTATGTGGAAGGTAGGACTAAACAGCCCTAATTGAATAAAGACTGCTTTTATTTCATTTTTTTTCTCGTCTGGTTTCGTCTCTCTCGTCTCGTCTCGTTTCTTCTCTCTCGTTCCGTATCGTCTCGTCTCGTTTCCTCTCTATCGTCTTGTCTAATCTTGTCTTATTCATTTCATTACAAAGCAAGCTGTTTCACTGTACTGCTCATTTACTTAAATAGAGTTTATTCCTGATGTTGTGATACATAACTATAGGTTTATATAGAACGTAAATATAAAAAGCAATTACATCTTTAAAAATAAACTAGTTAAGAACAAACTATATGAGATAAATATACGAAAAACTTTCTAATTTTCTAAACATAACTAAGAATTTCTATTATCCACCAAGTTGTTTTATAGTAAATTTTCCCATTCACTTCAAATAAACATTTAATTAGCTGTCAATATTAAAATGCAATCAGTTCAAACGAAACACGAACAATGCTTTCAACTACATTATTTTTAATACAGTTGGATTTGCGTATAATTGAAAGGGAGTAATTAATTATTCTGCTTGCGTATGGAAAATAAAACTAATGTTTCACGTCCAAACAATTTTTGTTGCAGTTTGTTATGGAAGGACTAATATAATGGATTGTTTTTTTCAGAAAAGATATATTAGTCAATTAGGCTTCAATAAATATTATTAAAATGTCACACCCATTAAATGTTTAAATAAATCATTAGTGAATTAAAGTTAATACATATACTACACTTTTAATTGATTATTTAGCAATAATATTTGACAATAGATAATTTCTTATTGTGTTTACATACATTTAGAAAATAAGTGAAAATACCTTACAGTTGATTTAAAAAAATGTAAGGTTGTTTTACAAGTTCAAACATGAAATAATAATTAGTTTAACTTATTTGAAACTACAGTACAACCTCGATTATCCGGTCTCGCTTTATCCGGCAGTCCGTATCATCCGGTTCGGCAGGTAGATATCAATGACAATTATTTAAAGATAACATTACAATTAATCGGAAGCGTCTTTCAGTTTTCAAACGTAAATCAAGAGTTTTTCGGTTTTAATTTTCGCAAATTGCAGGCGCTGTATTGGCTAGTCACTCTCTCTCGACAATTACTAATAATTTAATAATGCGCCTGAAGATCCGAGCTGGCAATTTTGTTTAATTTTGTTCAGTGTGGCTGGCTGGAAGAGTCCATTTCGCGAGTGAGGGAGGTCGGAAGTGGAACAGTTCAATTTGCTTACACATAATTTACAGTTATATAACTGTACATGTTTTTTCTAATCAGTCGAAGTTCAAATTAAATTTAAGTATAAGATTTAATATTTAAGTAATCATATATAATGTACAAAGCATTAACCTTAGAATTTTTGATAGTCTGATTAATATACAGTTGTATTTTAAAATATCTTTCGTATTGTAAAGCAGCGTCGAAGTTGGCGATCATGATAAACATCGTTTATTTCATTACAATTGCTGCATAGCGCGTTGCGACACGTGCAATTTTAGGCGCCTCGCTTACGTGTCCTGTTTGTTATTAGTTAATAAACGTGATTCGCCAATAAAACCGTTATTCATGACTTATGTTTTATCCGGCTTTTATCGTATCCGGCTCGACCTTTGCCACATTAGGCCGGATAACCGAGGTTGTACTGTATTTTTTCTCACTAAAAGTTTCCATTTTATTTAAACTAAATAGTTCATTGGTTAATTTTTCTTTTTTTGCAAGTCCTTCTGACATGAAGATGGTAAAAGTGTTTTACTGAAATGATCAACATGATATTTACACTGTTGTACTTATATTGTGTTAAATTTGTATTGTGTTACATTCATTTGTATTGTTAAATTAAATAAAATATATTTTAATACAAAATGTATTTATTGTGAAATTCACGAATGTTTCCTCAGTGTTTTGTTTTATGGTACTTGCTACCTTATCGCTTATTTATTTTTATTTGTTAATTTATTTTTAACAACACAATTTTCACTACAGAGTATATATATATATATATATATATATATATATATATATATATATATATATATATATATATATATATATATATATATATATATATATATATATATATAAGTAGTAGGGTTTTGGCGGTTCAAAGTAGTCCCAATGATGAGATTTAGTCCCGACGATGACCGAGGGTGGGGGTCCAGGTCACGTGACCTTAATGAGTTTTTTAATGACCTTAATGAGTTTTTAATGGGGTTTTAATCGATTTTTAATGACCTTAATGAGTTTTTAATGGGGTTTTAATCGATTTTTAATGACCTTAATGAGTTTTTAATGGGGTTTTAATCGATTTTTAATGGGGTTTTCTTTTAATTACCCTAATTACGACTAAATACCCAAGATGGCGGCCCCGGATCCAAGATGGCGGCCCCGGATCCAAGATGGCGGCCCCGGATCCAAGATGGCGGCCCCAGTCCTGCCAACCTGTTGGGAATTTCCCTCCCAAATTTCCCTCCAAATTCCCACGTTATACTATATAAAATGCACTTTGTTATACTATAACAAATGTAATATTTCATATACTCTATGTAGTTTCCTTCGTACACCCTTAGCCTACGATGCATGCGCGAGGAATTGCTACATGAAACAGCTGTGGCGGCCCCGGATCCAAGATGGCGGCTCCCGCCAAAACAGCTACAGGTCTACAGCATGCACAAACATATTACGTAGATACTCACCCTGTATGGTCGGTAGAATGTCAGTGCAAAAGCCTCTCAAGGAACGTCTGCATGTACAGACATGAAAAGGTTACGCAACACGACCTTGCATACACACCTGGCGTCTAGACACCCGACCACGTCCGCCTTAGCGGTTAACCTCGAGAAAGGCCACCTGTCGTCTAGACACCGAACCTCGACCGCCTTGGCGGGCAACCTTGCGTGAACACCTGGTGTCTAGACGTCCGACCTTGAGTCAAAGACAGACATGAAAATGTTACGTAACACTCAATGATCGGTAACAGACACGAAATAATGTAACATGTAATGCCAGATAGGTACTCCAAGTCCACTTCCGGTTCACTTCCGGGATGACACTTCCGGGAAGATACTTCCGGACTTCCGGTTTACTTCCGGTTTACTTCCGGTCCACTTCCGGGATGACACTTCCGGGAAGATACTTCCGGACTTCCGGTCCACTTCCGGTCCACTTCCGGGATGGCACTTCCGGGAAGATACTTCCGGACTTCCGGTTTACTTCCGGTTTACTTCCGGTCCACTTCCGGGATGACACTTCCGGGAAGATACTTCCGGACTTCCGGTTTACTTCCGGTTTACTTCCGGTCCACTTCCGGGATGACACTTCCGGGAAGATACTTCCGGACTTCCGGTTTACTTCCGGTCCACTTCCGGTCCACTTCCGGGATGACACTTCCGGGAAGATACTTCCGGACTTCCGGTTTACTTCCGGTCCACTTCCGGTCCACTTCCGGGATGACACTTCCGGGAAGATACTTCCGGACTTCCGGTTTACTTCCGGTCCACTTCCGGTTCACTTCCGGGATGACACTTCCGGGAAGATACTTCCGGACTTCCGGTTTACTTCCGGTCCACTTCCGGTTCACTTCCGGGATGACACTTCCGGACTTCCGCGATGGTACTTCCGGGATGATACTTCCGGACTTCCTAGGTGATATAACACATACAGCCACTGAGTCCAGAGTCCGGTAAGGCGTGTCGGGTGTGGCTCACCTTGCTCAAGGTTGGGTGTGGTCGCCTTTCCCAGCCTTGTCTGGGCGGGTGCGGTCACTTTAGCTGGGTATAAATACGCCTCAATCACAACGGCTGCCAGTGTGCCTTCCCATTGTGGACCATCGAGTATCTACCTGCCTGTACACCGCTCTTCCGCTGCGCAACTTTGAACCTTCAATTTGAGTAAGTACCCAACGTACATAAAACAACTACCTTATAACCACATTTAGTTACTAAAACATTCAATAGTATACCGTATACTCATTAACATATTAACTTCAGATGTAGAACACTAAAAACTCATACCACTTGCTCATAAGCTTAGCATATTATTATTATTACAAGTAAGTTGGTATAGATATCAAACATAACCTCACATTTTAAACATAACCTAAAATATAGTTGAACCTTTGTTACTGTTTTTGATTTGCGTAGTATCCATTAAAATACTATATTGATTCACGTAGTAGTAGTTAAACCATATATTTCGATGATTTCAGACCAAACCTCAGTCAGTCTACGAGATTCAAATTGACAACATCTCTACTCTCTCTCTCTCCAGCTACCATCTACTATTATTACAAGTAAGTTGGTATAGATACCAAACATAACCTCAAATTTAAACATAACCTAAAATACACCAGGGTATTAACAAACACCATCCTCTAGAGTATATGAATTCTAAAACATTTCATCATTTGTTGCAGATCAACCATCCCCACACGAACCTACTACCACTGCATCACTTGAATTCGTCCTCCTACGGCAACCGCACCCATCTTATACATGTAAGCCCTTATATATCATTACTGTAGTAAGTCCATAACCTCAGTTAACGTAGTAGTACCCCTAAGCAAACTTTAGACTTGGATTACCGTTCTCTTTACGGTATTTGCATAGATTACCTTAGTGAACATGTTACCAATACAAATTGTCCGTCTGTTGCAGATCAACATGAATTCCCAACCAGGCTCCCTGCCCTAGATGTGCTAAGGTCGTGTCCAAGGCGAACATAGCTCGGCACCTCAAGACATGTGGAGTAGCAAAACCTCCCACCCGGGAGCCCCAACGTCCGTGCCCGGCTTGCGGTTCTCTCATCACCCTCTCTAATAGAACCCGCCACCTCAAGGAGTGCAGCCCCGCTCACCTGAAGAGGAAGGCGGATGAGCCTACACCACCGACTTTCAAGATCGCCCGCTTGGATCAACCCTCGACCTCCGACGAGCAGACGCCTAGCACCTCAACCGAGACTCGACCCTCCATCGTCAACGCCATCCGATCATCCATCGTATCGACCTACAATTCTATCAAGAATGCCGTAGGCGACCTCATTGGACCGAAGGAGCTTCACATAGAAGAGATTGAGAAGGCGTTCAAGGGAAGGCTCAAGACCTACCAGGTTGAGAATAAGCCGGGATTTAAGGATCCTATCCTATTCTTGGAGCGTTCGAGGGAGCTGACTGCGAGCAAGATAGAAGAAAATTGCCGCGTGCAGAACGTTAAAGTCAACTTTCTACTCTTTATCGAGTACGAGAAACCGACCGGAGACAAACCCCAGCGACAAGAAATGAATTTTAAAACAAAGAACGAAGTCGTTTATTCTACCACCAACATTCTGGACTACGTCAAGGGAGCAGAAGCAAATCTGCTGAAGGAGATGGACGAGTTCTACAGCAAAGGCTCCGGTTGGACTCTACGTCGGATCTTGCACTTGGAGCTCAGAATCAGCCACTACAAACCTCTGCGAGGATCGACCTACATGGACCTACCCAAGAACATTCAATACAAGAGGTCCGTTGTGAATGTACGGAACAACGACAACAAGTGCTTCCTCTGGTCCATTCTCGCCGCTCTCCATCCCGTGCCAGAGAATAATAATCCACGCATGGTTAGTCACTATCTCCCATTCGAGCACGACTTTGATCAACAACTGCGAGGAATCGACTTTCCCGTCAGTCTCGAGCATGTCAAGCTGTTTGAGAAGAGAGTCGACTTTTCAATCAATGTATATGCGTACGACGATGACAACAAGTATACGATATACCCCCTGATCGTGACGGGCCTGGAACGTCGATTGCACATCGACCTCCTTTATATGAAGAACGAAGAGACGTCCCACTACTGCTTCATTAGGAATCTCAGCAGGCTCACACGTAGTCAGATCACAAAACATGAAAGCATGAGCTGGATATGTCGCCGCTGCCTCGACCACTTCACCTCCGAAAGAATCCTAATCGAGCACAAGAAAGACTGCAGAGAGTTTGAAGCTGCAAGAGCAATCATGCCCAAGGAGGGCAGCGTGATCGAGTTTAAAGACGGCAACGCCTCCATGAGGGTTCCCTTTGCCGCATATGCCGATTTCGAGAGCATGTTGATGCCGACGGAAGAGCCTGACATTGAAATGGATCCAAACAAGTCGCACACAAAAAAATATCAGAAGCATGAACCAGTGAGCTTTTGCTACTACATCGTGCACGCCGAGGGAAACTGCAGCCGGCCGGTCAAATACTTTGGAGCAGACGCCGCACGGATCTTTGTCGACAGCATGCTGGAGGAATCCAGGAAGATCTACAAGCTATACTCCAGAGAAGCAGCAAAACCGATGGAAATTACCCCAGACGATGAGATCGCCATAGCCAGCGCCACAAAATGTCACATCTGCGAGAAGCTCTTTACGCCGGACGAGTACAGGGTGCGAGATCACGACCATCTTACTGGGAAATTCCGAGGAATGGCTCACAATACCTGCAACCTGAAATACCAAAAGCCCGAGTTCATGCCCGTTTTCGTCCACAACCTCACCGGCTACGACACTCACCTGTTTATACGAATGTTTGGGTTCAACGACGAAACCATCGACGTCATCCCCAACAACGAGGAGCGCTATATCTCCTATACCATCAACATCAAGGAGGGAGTAAAGCTGCGTTTTCTGGATTCATGCAGATTTATGCAATCAAGCCTGGATTCTTTAGCCAAGAATCTGACGCACGACCAATTCCGACATACGTCCAGATTCTACTCTGGCGAGCAACTGGAGCTGCTCATCAGGAAGGGAGTCTATCCATATGACTTTATGGATTCGCTCGGCAAGTACCAGCTGACGCATTTACCAGAGCAACGATTCTTCTACAACAAGCTGAACAGGAGTACCATCAAACCTGAAGACTACAAACACGCTCAGACCGTATGGGAGAAATTCAGCATCAAGGACATGCAGCACTACACCATGCTGTACAATGAGAGCGACGTGCTCATATTGGCGGACATAATGGAAAATTTCCGAGATGTTTGCCTGGAGACGTACAAACTCGACCCAGCATGGTTCTTCACCGCACCCGGTCTGGCCTGGAGCGCACTTCTTCGAACAACTGGAGTACAGCTGGAGCTGCTCACGGACTCGAACATGAGTAATATGATTACGAGAGGAATTCGCGGTGGAGTATCCCAATGCTCGAACCGGTACGCAAAGGCCAACAACCCCTTTGCAGAAGATTACGACGTCTCACATCCGACCAGCTACCTCACCTACCTTGACGCAAACAACCTATACGGCTGGGCGATGAGCCAGCCGATGCCCTACGGTCGGTTCGAATGGGTAGAAGATCCGACAACCGTCAACGTCATGGATATAGCAGACGATGCGGAGGTGGGCTACATTTTAGAAGTAGATTTGGAGTACCCCCGAGAACTTCACGATCAGCACTCGGATCTTCCTCTGGCGCCGGAACAGCGTAAACCACCCGGATCTAAGGAGTACAAGCTACTCTTGACGCTTTACGACAAGAAGGAATACGTTGTGCACTATCGGAGTCTCAAGCAGTACATCTCGCTGGGGATGACATTGAAAAAGATCCATCGGGCTGTCAGTTTTCTCCAAAGACCGTGGATGAAGTCATATATCCAGCTAAATACAGACAAGAGAACCAAGAGCAAGAACGACTTTGAGAAAGAGTTCTACAAGCTCATGAATAACGCTGTTTTTGGTAAAACTATGGAGAATATCCGGAATCGAGTCGATATCAGGCTTGCGACTCAGGACAAACAGGTTGAAAAGTGGATCGCCAAGCCAAACTTCAAGAGTCGAACTATATTTGCTGACAACCTAGCCGCTATCCACATGACGAAGACAAAGGTTATATTCAACAAGGCTGTCTACGTGGGAATGTCGATCCTCGACGTTTCAAAGACCCTTATGTTCGACTTCCACTACAACGTCATCAAGAGGAGATACGGCGAGAAGGCAGCACTCCAGTATACCGACACCGACTCGCTAACGTACCTCATTGAAACTGACAACTTCTATGAGGACGTTAAGCAAATGATCGATCTGTTTGACACTAGCGATTACCCTCAACCAAACCGCTACGACATGCCAGGAGTTAACAAAAAAGTTATCGGCAAGTTCAAGGATGAGCTCAATGGACGTCCCATGTACGAGTTTGTAGGGCTGCGATCCAAGATGTACGCACACCGGTCGGAGATTGATGCAAAGAAGCCTGAGCTTAAAGGGGAGGAGAAGAAGTCAAAAGGTGTGAAAAAGTCGACGATCAAAGATACCATCACGTTCGACGACTATAAACAGTGTTTGGAAAGTTACGCAAAGACGTACAGCACTGCGGAAGTTTCTTTGGGGTTAAAAAGTGACAACGAGTCAAAAATGTACAGGTCTATGAATTGCATACGGAGCTATAAACACCAACTGTATAGCATAGAGATCCACAAGATAGCGCTGTCTGCTGCCGACAATAAACGCTATATAACAGAGGACGGCATCAAGACCTTGCCATGGGGTCACTACCAAATTGCCGAAGACGTTATGCATGATCTGGATCTATTGGACGCATTGATGGCTGAGTAAGAGGGTAGATGGGAGCACAGACGTGCAGGAGGTAGCAGAGCAAGGACGGCTACCACTTTCCACAGCGGGGAGGGGCTGTGGAATCCCGTAAGAGCAATGACTGCCAACACCCAATTGACCTTCAATAACCGGCAACGCCCAATTGACCTTCAACGCCCAATAAATATTCCAGGTTGAATACCAGGTATAAATACACCTCACTCACAACGACCGTCAGTGTTCCAGAGGCTATCAACATGTACGGAGAATCCGACGCTACTTCTGAACAAGCACCCATCCTGGACGGTGACTGCAACCCAGTCGTCAATCTGAAATGGAGGGATCTCTACATGGACTTTATGTGGCGAGAAGATAACATCACAAATAGATGGCATGCTCAACCACGTGACGAATACGAATGGAAATGGTTCGAAGAGGATATGAAGTTTATGATTGAAGTAAATCCAATAATTGAGGAGCATTGGAAGTCGATAAGTTCGGAACAGGATTATCTCCAGGCATACCTCGACACTGTGGATTGGATGGACTTGAAAATTTTTGTACGTGGAATCCATTACAACAGGAACTGTCGTAAGAGAAAACTTACAGATCTAGAAATGGAAAAGCATACAGCGCAAGAAAAGAGACTACGGGAAAAATTTCATACTTACGTTTCCTTTACCTTTTATGAAAAAACATAGAGGAACAACTCGCTTAAGGGAGCACAAGAGTGCAGGAGGTAGCAAGAAGAAGAAGGTCGGCTACCACTTTCCGCAGCGGGGAGGGGCTGTGGAATCCCTTAAAAACCAATAAATATTTTGGTTTACAACAATTTATATTAGTTATGAATCCAATACAAATTATGGATGTGAGAGAAATCATCGCCAAAGGTTCACCTGCGTTGCTAGAGGATGATGTAATACTCGATTATACATACACGATCTCAGCAAAGTGTACTCATTTCCAGTTGAGACACGAAGGAGTAAACATCACAAGATGAGTCAAGTGTTTATCGTGTTAAATAATCCCGATCCTACTGAGGGGTTCAGTAGTGATGATGCGACTCTCCTAAGGTTCTACAAGAACGGGGAAAATGTCGATACTGTTTCAGTGTACAGGTACTCCAGAACGATTGATGTATCCGAATACGATAGAGTGGATATTCTAGCTTATGGTTTTTTACCGAATGTCAAACAGAGCGTAAATGAGGATGAATATAGTATAAAAGTTTCTCAGTCGTGCGTTTGTTTTAAACACTCTCTGGATTTGACTAACATCAACACATTGAAGCTATATAGCGACCTGTATGCTAATAAAGCGTTGGAAAAAATTAATAACTTTGATATAGATTCGCCTATTGTGGAAGAAACATCAGATTCTGAATCGAGTGAGGGGGAGGGGGATATGGAGGAATAAAATTTTAAAGTAACAAGGAGTGAGGTAATGGTGGAGTAAGAAGACGGATGGGAGCACAAGAGTGCAGGAGGTAGCAATAAGAAGAAGGTCGGCTACCACTTTCCGCAGCGGGGAGGGGCTGTGGAATCCCTTAAAAACCAATAAATACTTGTGGTTTAAACAATTTCAATTAGTCATGAATTGGACACAATCCAATACAAATTATGAATGTGAGAGAAATCATCGCCAAAGAGCTACACGCTCCAGCCAGAAGAACATTTCCCACCAGACCTGTGGAAGTCAAAGGAATAGACGATCTGTATCAGGCTGACTTGGTGGAGATGATACCATACTCAAAGTTTAACAAGGGCTACAAGTACATTCTCACAGTAATCAACTGCTTTACCAAATACGCTTACGCAATACCAGTCAAGGACAAGTCTGGACAGGAAATCGTCAAGGCCATACAACCTGTTTTGGAGGAGAATCGGATGACGCACCTGCAAACCGACATGGGAAAAGAGTTTTACAACGCTGGATTCACCAAGCTAATGAAGAAACACAACATTAATCATTACTCTGTGTACAGCGAGAAGAAGGGAGCCATAGTGGAGAGATTCAATCGTAGTCTCAAGTCTCTAATGTGGAGAAAATTCACAGAACTGGGCAACTACCAATGGATTAAAATCCTACCC
Source organism: Stictocephala bisonia (assembly GCA_035578905.1). NCBI lineage: Eukaryota > Metazoa > Arthropoda > Insecta > Hemiptera > Membracidae > Stictocephala > Stictocephala bisonia. The sequence continues at coordinate 13,275 of JAQJVL010003106.1, read as the reverse complement.
GACCTGTTGGAAGAGTACAACACGAGAAAACATAGAACAATTGGCATGGCACCTTTTGAGGTGAACAAAAAGAACGAAGATTTGGTCAGACGAAACATTAACAAGAATAGACAAAAATATAGGAAGAAGGAAAAGATCGAGTTCAAAGTGGGTGACAAAGTAAGGATAAGCATGTATAAAAAGGTGTTTGATAAGGGATACCTACCCAACTGGACAAACGAGATTTTTACTGTGGAAGCGGTGCGTCCAACTGTACCGACTACGTATCACCTAAAGGATTACCGCAACAACATACTTAAAGGAAGTTTTTACGGAAAAGAACTGCTCAAGACCAGACACGGAGACGTATACCTGGTGGAAAAGGTGTTGAGGAGAAAGGGTAACAAAGTGCTGGTTAAGTGGCTTGGCTTTGATGGTACTCACAATTCGTGGATAAATAAAAGTGAACTTGTGTGAATTACTCAGTTTGAGCTTAGACATTACGATGAAAACACCCAAATTGCCTATCGTAAACTATGACACATACTGTGGAGGAGATATGAAGGAAAGGAGCAAACACAGTGATCTGCTGCCAAACCATGTTCGATGTATCATGTGCGGACCTTCAGATTCCGGCAAGACTAATGTAATGTTAAACTTGTTGTTTAATCCAAATGGACTAAAGTTTGAAAATGTCTACGTTTTTTCAAAATCACTCCATCAGCCAAAGTATAAGTTGCTAGAGAAGGTACTACTGACTATACCCGGTATAGGATATTTCCCTTTCACAGACAACGGTGAGGTGATTCATCCAAACGAGGTGAAAGAACACTCTGTGATGGTGTTTGATGATGTCGCATGTGAAAAGCAAGACAACATCAGAAACTACTTTACAATGGGACGACACCAGAATGTTGATACTTTTTACCTGTGTCAGACATACAGTAGGATACCCAAACAGCTGATAAGGGACAATGCAAACTTTATTATTGCGTTTAAGCAAGATGACAGAAATTTAAGACACATATACGATGATCATATAAATACGGACATGTCTTATGGGAGATTCAAAGAGTTGTGTGCCACTGCATGGAACAGTGGTAAGAACAAATTCGTTGTAGTGGACAAAGAACGTAACATCAACGATGGTAGATACCGCGTCGGACTCGACGAGTTTGTCAAAGTTTTACAACATGATGCTGAAGGTTAGTTTTAGCCAACCTCTTGTGACTAGAGAGTACCACCTACCGATGAATGAGGATCGCAAATCATTGACGTTAGACAGGCTACGTTTTAAAAGGCGAATAGATACGTTGGAAGCAACAGTTTTGGGTCCACTTCTTTTGCTGCATATTGCGAAACAGAGAGACTTGAAGACAGAAGAAACAGAAAAACAGGAAAACGGGAAAACATGAAAACGGAAAAACAGGAAAACAGAAAAACAGAAAAACAGAAAAACAGAAAAACAGGAAAACAGGGAAACAGAAAAACAGGAAAACATGAAAACAGGAAAACAGAAAAACAGAAAAACAGAAAAACAGAAAAACAGGAAAACAGGAAAACATAAAAACAGAAAAACAGGAAAACGGAAAAACAGAAAAACAACCTGAGGGGATTCCGTAAGAATATGGATGGGAGCACAAGAGTGCATGAGGTAGCAAGAAGAAGGTCGGTTACAACTATCCACAGCGGGGAGAGACTGTGAAAACTCAATAAATAAGGATGTGATATCTTGAATTAGTTATTCGACAAGATGACGTTCAAGGATGAACATCTTATACGTGAAATAAAGATGCTGCAGGATAGTATAAGGCAAAAGTTGCGCGATATTAAAAGCAGTTCAATTCAAACACAACGTTCGTTGGAAGTACAGTACAAACCATTGATTGACCCGCTAAAACAGTTGACGGAGACGGTTGTTGCTGCCAAAGAGATCAAGCAAGAGCCCAAAGAAGAGAATGAAGAGGAAGTGGAGGAGGAGGAGGTTTTTGAGCCTGAGCAGGCATCTGGAAGACCGTCTTTAGCGTCAGAGTTTGACGCATTTATTCGTGCAAACAACATTGGAGACATGCTAAGCTCCTACCTTCAGTTTATTCAGACAGACGATAAGGAAGAAGCTGATTTCACGTACGGCATTCACTATGATGGCAACGAGTGGAAAATGGGATCGTATCCGGTTAGCTTTTCCGATAACGATATAATTATAAATGGAGTTGAATACAAGGGAACACCTGGACTGTTTGAGTTGATTTTCAAGAAACATCCGCAGAGTGGATCGTTCAACGACAATGATTTAAAAGTGTACAAGCAAATGTTGGAGGCAACTGGTGTTCACAAGCGTGAAGATGGCAGAGGAATAAAATCCAACAGAGGCTACAAGTACACGAATATTATATCAAATATGTTTCCACCAAAAAATAAGAAGAAACTACCCTTACTACATGCTTCTCCAGCGTCTAGAAAAAGACCAAGTCAACCACTATCACCATTTATCAAGAGAACAAAGTTGGGAGAGGGTTTGCTAATGGAAGTTGAGAAATCCAAAATCGACTACCGGTACTGGGATGATCCTAATGAATTGGTTGATCGTTTGCGTCTGTTGTTAGCATCTAAAGAAGCAGGTAACAGTGGTCACAATAATGAGATTATCGCCATTCTGGAGGAGCTCAAGGAGGCGGATATTATAAAAGACTTTGATAACTTTATTTTGTAACCATTATCGTAATGTCTATCGACAAGTTCGGACGTCAGTTAGTTCAAAAATGTGCTGCTGCTGCTGTGCCCAAAGGAGCACGAGGTGAAGGATTTAAATTGACTTCTGAAGGAAACTATGATATGCAAAATAGAGTTTTAGCAAATATAGGCGATGCAATAGGTGAAAATGATGCAGTCAGTCTAAAGATTGTAGGTGAGCATTGTGTATTATTCGAGGATAAATACATTAATGCTAAAAACAGGTATATAGCAAATGTTCAGAATCCTATTGAAACAAAAGATGCTGCAACTAAATTGTACGTAGACTCTCTTGTTCCACCTAGATACGGTACCTTTTGGCACTTTGGGAAAAAACGGTTGGTTGAGGTGGCCGACCCAATAGATGATGCAGACGTAGTTACAAAGAAATACCTAACGGCTAATAGCCCGAAAAGGGCTAAAAGCGGGTGGGCGTTTAACAATATGCGACTAACGTCAATCAAAGATCCTGTTGAGCCTCAAGATGCAGTGACTCAAAACTACCTGTCAGGATCTCTTAACGTGGTACGGGAAAAGTGGATTCCTAAACAGACCGCTAATGAGTGGGATTTCGGAGATAAAAAGCTTTCCTCTGTGGGTGATCCAGTCACGATGCAAGACGCTGTAACTATGAATTATCTTGTACGAGCAATGAGCGCATTACTTTACGATATATACTTGTTTCTCCGTACCACAGGGGTATATGGTCTAGACCTGTGGGAGCCTCTTTGTTTGCCCTTAAAAATCAAAAGAGTGACCTCTGAGCTGGTAGAGGAGGTTGACGTTCCTTCAGAGGCTTTTGCACTGACATTCTACCGACCATACAAGGTGAGTATCTTTGCATGCTTTACGTAAATCTCTATGGTAAGGTGGCAGTGTGGCTACCAACGTAATGAGCGATGGATGGGGCTCATTACAAGGGTTTGTTTCTCCGTACCACAGGGGTATATGGTCATTGCACTCTGTGCATTCCTGTGGGAGCCTCTTTGTTTACCCTTAAAAATCAAAAGAGTGACCTCTGAGCTGGTAGAGGAGGTTGACATTCCTTCAGAGGCTTTCTACTAACAGTCTACCGACCATACAGGGTGAGTATCTACTTAATATGTTTGTGCATGCTGAAGTAGTAGTTAAGTATGTAGGTTGTCGACACTATACGTACCTCGATAAGGCTGCAGCCAGGTGCGCATTTGCACAGAGTGCAATCGATTGTGTATGTGGTGTGTTTGTTCATGAGTCACTTGGTTATGAATTGGACACAATTCAATCGAATTAAAAAACAACCTTGTGTCCGAGTGGTTCCGCATCCGACTCCTAACCCGACTTTGACTCAACGAAACCCACTAACTACTTACTGTATCTCGACGCCAATGATTTATATGGAAAGGCCTTAAGTGAGCCGCTCCCTCATTCAGAATTCAAGTGGATCGACCCTCAAGAAATTGATAAATTGAATATTAGAGATATACCAGGTAATGCAGATATGGAATATATTTGTTGAGTCGGGTACGCTAACCACTGGACCACGCGGGGTTGATAGCTTTTTGTCTAATTTGTTTAATATATATTTATGTTTTAGGAAATTGCTGCTGGGAGCGCTGGTAGCGATTGCACTCTGTGCAAATGCACAGCTGTTTCATGTAGCAATTCCTCGCGTATGCATCGTAGGCTAAGGGTGTACGAAGGAAACTACATAGAGTATATGACATATTACATTTGTTATAGTATAACAGAGTGCATTTTATATAGTATAACGTGGGACTTTGGAGGGAAATTTGGGAAAAGTGAGGTTAGGAAATTTGGCGGGAGCGGCCATCTTGGATGACGTCGCCATCTTGAAGTATTCGTATTTTATATAGTATAACAAGGCTAATAGTGTATTTTATATAGTATAACATGGTAAAAGTTAGGTTAAGAGTGTATTTTATATAGTATAACGTGGGAATTTGAGGGAAATTTGGGAATTTAAGGGAGATTTTGGAGGGAAATTCCCAACAGGTTGGCAGGACTGGAGCAGCCATCTTGGATCCGGGACCGCCATCTTGGATCCGGTCACGTGACTTCCCCCACCCAATCCCATTAGCGCCAATTAAAACTCATTAAGGTCAATTAAATATCAATTAAGGTCATTAAAAATCGATTAAAACCCCATTAAAAACTCATTAAGGTCATTAAAAATCAATTAAAACCCCATTAAAAACTCATTAAGGTCATTAAAAACTCATTAAGGTCACGTGACCTGGACCCCCACCCTCGACTCATCATTTGGCGAAAACTCATCATGGGGCGGCGTAGAACGCCCATTATCCCTCTACTAAGCCTTGCAATCACAATAAATATCATATTCTCCGGGTTCAACTATCTCATGAGTAATCAATTCCCCTTCTGGATATCGGGATAAACAGGCTAACATTTTCATCCTCTTGTCTCTTTTAATACATTTTTATAGATTTTTGGAGAGTTCAGTTATTTATTTTGGATACAGAATCTCGATTATTTAACGCCAGAAAACTGATTACGCCAAAAAATACATATTTTAACACACTGCACTAACAAAGTGTTTAATATTATATGTACTCGTTGATATTGGAGTGTTATTTTTGTCTTAATAACACTACAAATAACCCACTACTAATCTACTAATAATACTATAAACACCTGTTATATTTTTAGATAGAAATAAAAGGTGGGTGATTAAGGGGCACCTTTAATTGGAAAATTATGATTAAAGGGTATCGCATGTCTATACACTAAACTGTTCACTATGAAGAAATAGACAAAAATCAGAACATAACTGTTTATATTGCCATTTATCTTATACCACGCCGTCTTATTCAAAATAGATGATGATGGATCTTAGTTTATATAGATATCCTAAACTATCCAGTCAACTGCGAAACAAGGAATAAAAACAAATGCTAATTATTTTGAAGATAACATTAGTAAAATATCACTTATTTTACTAATGTTATAGACATTACGACGGTTCTGTTTATAGACGGAGTTACGAAAGCTTAAAAAACATGAAAGAACTTCAGTAAATTGTTGTTACGCTGACATTTAGTGGTCTTATGTAGATTACTATATAGTCTCTTTTTTATCTTTATATTGGGTATCTTCCATAAAGGATTATTTTATTTATTTATTTTATTAAACAATTGTGTATTGTTACCTAAACCAGGTTGGACCCCTGTCACTTGTAATCTACATGAAATGGTCAGATGCCGGTATCAAGGGAGCCTTAAGGCTAGAAGATGACGAGGAAGCTTTTACAAAAAAGATGGAAGAGTTTAACAAGCACGTTTTACCCTTGGCTACTCAGAAGAAATCCTTTACGGTAAAACATGTCCACAATATTTAGTTACTTTTTAACTACTTGATGTTTTTTTTTTAACTAAACTTTGATTAAATAATTCAAATCAAGGTGTCACAAAATAAAAAGTGTTTTTTTCATATATTTCATTGCTGGTTTGAACAACTCACATAATATTACATTTTCATGTTATTATTTAAAACGTACTAAATGTACATATGTCAATTTAAGTTCAGGAATGATTAGATATAGTTTATAAAATACAAATGTCTGAACACAATATATAGTCAAGGAAACTGACTAGAATGAACTTAACCTTGGGTACCAGGCTCAAACGTAGTTTATTACAAACTAGTATCCCTAAATGACATTTTAGGATTTTTGTTACTGAACATTTTTATGTTTCAAATATGCGATTAAAAACTTGTTTGACATTTATTTATTATTTTAATTTATATTTTAGTATTATATACTTTATAAACTGTTTAATAATGAAGGTAATTTATTGCAGATTTAAACAAAATGTATAATATGATACATCTAATCTTTGTGGTTCTCCTAAAAAAATACTATCTGAAGCTTGTTGTTTTTGCTAATTGAATAGGATTTCTTAGTCCCAAGTAGGACCAAAATAATAGGTAGGCCAATGGGTTAACTAAGCCAACATATAAATGTATTGTCTTTTAATTAATTTTGATCACCTAATTATTATCAATTTTTATTACAGACATCTAGACTTAAAAAATAATTACTATTAGATTAACATTTAGACAATCGTAAGATTACGTTTACGATCATGGTTAGAGCAGATAAAATACCTAAGATTTATACATTGATTTATTTTTACTCAGAATATTTTCACTATTGTAATCTTAGTAAACAATCACAACCAGCCCATAAGTAAAAATTGAATATATATACTTCCTATTAGGTCGACGGAGATGCTGGTGCAGCAGCCTGTATGTCAGCTTGTGCTGATACAATCACCAGAGTCTCCGTGGCAGGCTGCTGATAATGCATCAGCAAAAACTCGGTTGGAAAAAGTATGTTTCCAAAAAGTAATTACTTCGGATTATGTGAGTACTTATTGAAGAAACTCAAATATTGTAATGTGACCAAATATATTAATATCATAATTGCTCAAGTGTGTATTGTAATATCAACTCCCTCATGATAATAATTTTTGCACAAATGTAAAACAATCAAACAATAACTTATCAGATACTTTTAATGTATACATTTACGGATTAAGTGCAATTTTATGACAATTTATTTTTGGATAGAATAGAATTTCAAAAAAATGTATCTTACCAAGTGAACCATGAACACTAAGAATTATTCAAGTACAGCCTTTATTCAATTCAAAAATTATAAAATCAATCCAAATCTAAAATATTGTACAAATATTTAACATATGACTGTCAGTAAAGATTTTTCCATCTTTACTGACAGTCATATGTTAAAAAATGTTTACGTTTTTATAGTTTTTGAATTGAATAAAGGCTACTTAAATATAGTAGCCTTTGTAGAATATATTAAAGTAGAATATATTCTACAAATATATTCTACAGCTATTTGTAGGATATATTAAAGTAGAATATATTCTACAGCTATTTGTATTTACAAAGTACTTTAATATATTCTACAGGTACCACTTAGTTTTATAGCCTGCATAATACTGATTGAAAAAGTTATTTATTGAGTGAGATAGTTCATTTATGTACAATCCTTAATTTTCAGGCAACTAATTCCTAGTACATTCAAATATTAATGTTGTGTATAAAAAAACCTTTTTATATAAGAAAAGTTCATTAAATAGCACCGAAGTATCCGTTGCTGTTAAAAGCCTTTAAAAAAAGTGTAGTTCTATTACAGTTTCCCAGGTTCAAGAAAATACTAGACATTCCATATGTTCAGCGCCATATTTCTATAATTTTAGATCAATCATTCTAGAGAAACTCTTGAAGTGAAATATGTGAGTTTAAAGCAGTACACTCTCGTTTACTTGACCGGAAGGAAATGATTGATCTTTTGGGATATGTCAAACATCGTATATGAAACACAAGACAACACGTAACAAAGATGGTATGGCACAAAGAATTCAGATACATACATTCAACTATGTTTCTAAAGTGTATCGTTCCTTTGCTGGTTACATATCTACCATACATGTAGTGCACCAATAAACATGGAATCCATCAAAGGTATATTTGGGAGTTTTGCAAACTTTATCTGTACTTCTTATTGTAATCAAACAACTATCAATTGTATAAAATGTTTTATTTTATAAAACATTATTACAAAAACAATCGATTTTTATATTTCATTAATTCTTGTTGGTTATATAAATTTCTCATTTAAATTTACAATATTACATATGTAATGAATATATAATATTGGTTGTATAATAAAACCAACTTTTTACAATCACGGAGCTTTTAATGATTTTTACTAAAGATTCATTATATATCAGACATATTAAGTAACACTTTGATTATTTTACTAATAAATATTCACTGCCAAATATTTATATAATAAGGAAATCCCGTGTTTTAGAGATAATTTTACAGTATCAACAAGAACTAATTGAAGTTTCATAAACAAGTTGTTATTGTTATATACACAGTGTGAAAAAGTATTAAAATATGTCCAGCTAATTATAAAACATTCTAAGAATGAAATTGTTTTATTTAAATGTAATGAAATTTGGTTCAGCGTTGTTTTATATTAGACCTATATGCAATATTATTAGACTTTGTTAAAACGTTTTCTTGTAGTATTGTATATACTGTCCTGATTGGCAAAAATCCAGTAAGTAACAGATTTTTACTTATGGAGTATACATCGATGGAATAGTATTACAAATACCACAAATTGTAATATTAATACAAATACTTAATACTGCCAATTTTAGTAGAATACCTGAGATATTTTTATCTGAGATATGGAATTGCAAGGCTTTAAAAATATTTTTTTATGAAAATACTACAGCCTAGTCCTCACTTACAAACATGTTTCTGGAGACAGTGTTTGCAAACTGTTTTAAGTATTTTTATGTTGTTTTTGTGATGTTTCCCAACTGTTTTCAAACAGTTTGCAAACATTTAAGCGTGTTTCTGGGACCGAGAAAAAGTGTTTTCTGTTTTCAACACCAAATGGAAAACACGCAAACATGTTCCCGTCTAGAAGACAAAATTATGACGGAAGAGGAATCTCGAATGAGTCATCGGGCGTCAGCGGTGCTTTCAGGCGCCTTGCAAGTGTGCAGTACCGGTCGTAGCCGTTCAAGATGTGCACTACTGCTTAGAACCAGGAACAGATTTCAAAAGTAATGGAAGAGTTTCATTTCCTTAGAGTTTTGTAGGACATAACTTCTCCAGGCTATAAGAACAGGGATAAGGAAGGTGACGCCCTCAACGAAATCACGCTAGTTTTCCACGTGAGCACCGATGATATGGACAAATAGTAAATAAATAAAATAGTTTTGAAAATACAATTTTGACGGGACAGAAGGCACTGTGCGAGTAAAAATGAGGCAGTTCGTCCAAGAAAGTGGGATGGTTCGGATAGATTAAGGATTCAAATCAATAACGTCTTCAGTCCACGTCTCGGAAAACACCGTCCTGCTAGTGTGGACATAAATGAATGACAAACATTTATGTTTTTCTTGTTGTTTCAAAATAGTTTGCAAACTGTTTATAAACATTAAGAAGAAACAAGAAACTCTTTGCAAACATTGTTTCCAATTGGGGACTGGGCTTAAAGCAGACCAACGCTGAGATAGAGTTATAAAAAAAAATGAAAAGCTTGATAAAATTAAATCTTTTTAACCGAAACTGTCTTCCATCTACAATACACATTTATGCCAGGTAGATGTATATCTTTATACATGTATCTACACAGGCCAATCAGAAATTAAATGTTTTTGTATATCTGAAATAACATTTTTTGGTTTTTTCTATTTTTCCTTTTTTTACGATTGTGAAAAATTTAATGATTTCATTAAAAATTAGTTTCTTTATGCAATACACTTTGTAGTTACTAGAATAACGACAAATACATAGTAAAATTAACTTATTTAATAAACTTTGCAAAAATGCATTATAGATTATGATATTCAAACATGTAGTCTACACGTTTTCTATTTTAAAGTGAAGTATATCTGTTTTATTTATATCATAACAATATTACAATGTATATGCTCTGTAGCGTGAGCTGTTAATTGTATTCAAGCAGTTTCATTTAATATATGCAAAATGTATACACATTCATTATTATGTATTTATAAAACTACAAATTTATACTACCATTGTTTAGAAATTTGTTCTTCAGTTCATTTCCCATCACGTTATATGGGAAATGAAGGTAAAATATGAAATCGTGGTTCTTCTTTCCTTTAATTTTACCTATATCTATGATATGTATAAATTTAAATGTATACATACACACACTTACGTAATTTATATTGTATAGCTCTAACATCATAAATAATGAGTAAAGATCTAATATTCAAGGTTGCTGAATTGGTTGGTAGCGTGTGGTTGGTTAAGACCCAGTCTCTCATACTAAAGGTTCTCAGTTCAATTATAATCAGTTTTTGAGAAATGTTACGTTTCAACTGATAGCCACCTGCTATTTATTTCTAGTTGGGAAATTAATGACACTTTCTAAGTAAGAGTCAGCCTTATTTTTTAAGAATGACTTCATACGCTCATCTACTTCATAACATTGGTTCACCGATATCTTGATAAGTACCGTCTTAAAAGTAAACGTATAATTTTGTTAATATATTCTATGGTTAAATGATGTGAATGAACCAGTAGCAATCACCTTTATTAGATGCACAAACGTAAATATTAAGATAAAATCAACAGGACCAAATATTTGATTTTATCTAAACATTTATTTTATTTTAAATTTTATAATGCAATAAAAGTTAATTTATATATTACGGTTATTGTATTATGTGTTAACATCTTGTAATTGATTAAAAGTTAAGTTCTTGGATTATTTACGAGTTGTGAAGTGTTCTAAGAGCGAAGATGAACAGCCATATCTCGTTTGTAGCTTGGAGAGTTTCTCACCACTAATGAGAGATTAGTTGAGTAATATCTCTCGACAGTCTAACATTCAACATAGATTACAGGAGATAACGTTTCATTAAGAATAATCAGTATTGTACTTAGTTATTTAAGTGTAAGTGTTAGTTAGTTAACAGTAGAACAAGAGTTGTTATTTTTTTTATAATATGATAATAGCATTTTTGAATAATATAACAAATAATTATCATACTTATGAAACACATGAACTCAATCTTATGAGTTTGAGTTTTAAGATTGTAGGTATGCTAATCATGATAATTTAACGAAATAAATAGGTGCAAAACATTCAAATGAAATTCTTGAAAAATTAGATTTATGCAATTTGCCACATAATATTAGCGTGAAAATACTAAGGAAAATATTATAGTAATTTCTAAAATAAACGTACAATAGGTTGCTACTCAGGATATGTTTTTATATTGTATTTATATATTGGTCATTTATTTTTATAACTAATGTAAAGAGAGATTCCGTAAAACTTAAAGGGAGATTTTGACCACCTTCAAAACTTATCAAAATATAATAATTGTCATGACTACTTAAATATATTCCCATAGATAAAATTAAAATTAAATTTAATTCTTTATATTATTTTATTATCATTATTTTAAAGCTAAGGGAATTTACAACCTTGTATTACATTACAAGAATATTCTCTGTTACATTCTCTAATTCAGCTACAGCTTTGACTAGTAAGTTCTGCTTGAAATTCAGTTATGTAGAATTAATCTGTTTAAAGGCTAAAACCACTATAAAATGTATTTTTACCATTAAACAGTTTTGAAACATTAATAAATTAATTAGCAAATCAAAATATTCAGTTCAGTCTTACCAACTCATTTTATATATCCTATCATACATCGTTACGAATAAAAATTTGTTTACAAAATATCCTTAAACGTATTATGTCTTCAGCAACTTGTCATACAACTAAACATGAAGCCAGAATTTCAAATGAATCATAAAAACCACACGGTAAATATGGACTTCTGTTCTGCTTCACTCACTTGCAACTGGGACACAAAATAAACAGAACTGGAAATAAATTAATATATTTAACATTTGTTTTAGCTAAATTCAACCCAATGTCACAATTTTAAAATCACCCAGTGGATTGTTACATAGTTTTAAAATTATATCATTTTTCATCAGACAGATTAGCTCCCGCAGAGTATCCATGTGACAGCCTTTGACGATGTCGTTACATGGCAAACCACTCGAGCATGAAAGTACGACATTCTCAACTACTGCTCCTATTGGACTTGCAATTAAGATAAATTAATGTTACGCTATCATTAAATTACGTACAATACAAAATTCTTTAATGCTACAATTTGTAATAATACTTCCAATACAGCCTAAAAAAAGTTGGAGTAAATTGAAACCTCCATGTCGAACAAGGCTATTATTTTACCCTCCTCTTAGTTTATCAAATGAGTTTATCAAAGTAACAATAAAGACATGTTCCTTTTCTCACGTCACAATCAGCATATGTTAAATCTGGGCTCACCACTCTCATATTGCTTGCATTGTCTTTTAAATTTTCACGAAGGGGGCTGAATAATTTTGGGTTGTAGCAGCCTCTTTTCCATGCATATATCTATCCAAGCAAGGAAGATAAGTAGGGTTTATTATCAGATCCACTTTTTCTTAGATAAATATCAATCGATAGTTGATATCGATTGATTTAATTTCCAAATATGAAATATCAAGAATCGATGGCATTATAAAGATCCTCTTCTGCTACTAAATTCACAAAATATACACTTAACCATTTCCTTTAATTCATCCACAGAGAAGAAATAAACAGAAGTCGCATCCAATTGTGCTCTTAATCAATTAGTCATTTCTCTAGTATGTCAGTGCCAGAGCCTCGCCACTCTCTCTACAACTCCAAGTCCACAAGGATAAATGTAGTAATATTACTTCAGATGTATATTAGATATAATCTATAAATAACGACCACTGAGGCGTTCACTGTGGCCGTAAGAAACTTCCTCTTCTGTATATTTTCTCAATGATTCATCGCATTTCTTCACACTCGACTGAAATTGATTCTTTTTTTAAATTCATTTGGACTTTTGAATTTCTTCAATATTTTGATGCTAATATTATATATATGATAAATGTTATCAACACTCTTTGCTCCCC
>JAQJVL010003105.1:0-69904 GCA_035578905.1 Stictocephala bisonia | reverse complement strand
AACTGTTTCACAATATTTGTATATTTATTGTTTCCTTCCTTCGTATTGAGATTGTTATGTTTTATAGCATTTAAAACATCATATGTAATTGTAGATTTTTCATTATGTTTTAGATATTTTATATTTGATTCTACATCGATAAATATGTTTTCTTTTTGTTGATTGAATATTAAAATTTAGACCGTTTTGTAAGAGATTGATTTCATCTTTATTGAAAGATTGGGAAGATAAATTTTGAATTAATTGGTTTGATTCAGTAGACAAATCAATTGGTAGTATATTTTCATTTGTAACTGGATTTTTTATCATTAGGCAATTGAACTTATTTTTTAGTTTTTGTAGTTTGTGGTCATGTTTATATTTAATAATTTGTAAATTTGAAATATATTTTTCTTGAAAAATTGTATAATTAAGAAGGCTCTAAACCCCCACGCTGAGAAGTGTAAAAACTGCTTTGCGCGGTCCAAGATACTGCCTTTATTTACTGTCGTAAAATTATAAATGAAATATCAATTTAAAGATAAAGGCATTTTTGACTCGAATCGCTTTTTAGAATTTTCGAATTCTCCTTCAATTCTATTTTATTGGTTATTGAAGTTACCCAATATTCAAACTAGTGCCAAAATAAAACTAGAGCCATTATCGAGATTTTTAAAAGCGATTTTAGTCAGAAATGTATTTAAATTAAATTTAGTTTTGGTTTCAGATCGATATCTTTAAATCTGTAGCCGCAATGTAAGACCGCGCATATGCCTGCATGGTAATTTATTGCTAAAAAATGCGGTGATTCGTGAGATCCAAGTGGGGAAACCTCGAACTTCTTAGTCGCGGATGGATTTTACTACTTCATTCATAAAAACCTTTCTTCGTTTAACTTAACATTGATGGATGCAATGTTGGCCTAAGACGACTGATATCAGTATTATTTTACAGACTGATTTACTCACTTAGAGTTAGTCTAATTACTTGTGAATGGCTTATTTAGTTTAAATTAAAATGTGCGTTCCCGTGTGGTTCCTGATAAAATCTAACCACAAGTAAAGCATAAAACGTTTATTCGTAATAACAGTGCACAATATTTATTATGTCATGACAAATACTGTAATAATCACCTATATACAACATTTCTATGAAATAAATCATGTAAACTACATTAACGAATGCGTACAATAAAAATATTAATCCAATAATTCCGGCTTGACCAAAGCAATAAGTAATTCTATAATAAGTCACTGTCACTATTGACCTTTATTTTATTTTAAAAATATAAATACAGTATTGTTAACTCGTTACTGTTAATTTATGTTCATTAATGTTGTGGTAGAAAAAACGCTAGGTCATTTATTTGTAATTTTATAAGAAGGTAACTTTGAAGCAAATATTTTTCCTAAACGGTAAAAGGACAGAAAAATATGACAGCCGGGGGTCGGGGCGGGGCGGAGCGGCAATCCTTCTGTGAACTTGGAAGTCATGGGGCGAGGTAGTGTTTGGGAACCTCGTACCACTCCCGATGTATTCCGTTGAACAGCCAATGAGAAGACTTAGGACGGTAAAACTTGACATAAGTGATATTTAAACATTGTGCAATGTGAAGAAAAATAATAAAATACTAATTTAAAAAAGTCTTCTTAGTTACCATAATACGTGTTGGTAGATGCATTTAATACAATATTAATATAAACTGAACAAATATAACGGTGATTGATTAAGGTAAACTTGGTTTACCGAAATCGATGTTATGACATTCGTAGCCAAAATATTGCACTTATTTTTTAGAAATACAGGATAATTATTATACTGTATGAAATTTGCATTTTTTTACGTTACTTGTGTATTGCAGTAAAATTGTTAAACTACATTTTATTATTACATTGCTCAAATAAGATGTTCTGATCGGTTTGGTTTTGTATTAATTTAATGCATGTTCAATTACTTGAGTATCCACTGACCTAATTGGGTAGCTCGTGATCAAATTGTGGCAGCCACACTGATCAACTCGGGTAGTCATCGTGATGGACTTGGCTAGCACTCGTGATCAACATGGCTAAAACGCATGGTCAGCTTGGGTAGTACCCGTGATCAACTTGGGCAGCCTCCGTAATGGGCTTGGCTAGCACTCGTGATCAACATGGCTAACACTAATGATCAACTCGTATAGTACCAGTAATAAACTTGGCTATCCACCGTCAAGTAGACCACAGACTCTAACCAACTTAATCACTGGTGATTACACAAGTTCAGTTCACCATGGGTGCTACTCAAAGTAATTATGAGTGGCTACCTAAATTGACCGTGTTCTACCTAAGATTATTAGAGGTCCTACCTACTAAGTTGACCACAGACTCTACTCAAGGTAATCACAGGAGGCTTCTCAAGTTGACCACGGGTCCCACGTAAAGTAATCACAGGTACTATCCGAGTTGACCATGGGTGCAACCCAAAATAATCACAGGTAGTACTCACGTTGACCACCGGGGCTACCCAAGGCAATCAGGTATGCCTACTCACGTTGATCACAGGGCTTAACCAAGGTAATCACAGGCACTGCCAAAGTTCACCACCGGTCCTACCTAAAGTAATCACAGGTACTACCCAAGTTAATCACGGGTGTTACCCAAGGTAATAACTGGTACAACCCATGTTGATCACGTTTTCGATGTATGTAACTGTTCTTAAAAGATCTATTACTTACAAATATTAGTGACTTTATAAAATTGCGACTTTCTCAGATAACTCATGTATCTGTATATTATAATACTGTGGTAATTGGTTATTTTAATGTAATTATTTATTATCAATAAATTGTTCAAGCATTTTTTTTATATTTATTAGGAATAACATTAATTTGTTTCTAAATATGTTTTAACATCAGCTTTAATCCATGCAATAAAATCATTTTCTATAAACGACAAATACATTCATAGGTAAAGAAGTGTTTAGCGCTTATGAACTGTGGTGTCAAAATGGATGAGTCAAAACTGCCTAGACAGGTGAGGACAAACTACTGTACTCATATAAAAAACTGAGACCAAAGTATTGTGTGAATTGCTGAGGTTTAACTGGTACACTACGTGAGCTTAAACTACCCCGAAAATACATGTTTATGAGGCCAAATTACTGCTTTGAACGTATAAAGTTATATGTTCGAAATTGGTATATGCTTGGAGCTGTTTTTCTGTTGGTTTCTCTGTTTTGATTGTTGGTTATTTTTAACAGTCGTATTAAACTAAAAAAACGTTATATTTAATAATTTGTGTATGCCTAATTAAATCATACTAAATTAATCATTCCTAAAATACTGTGAAATATTTATCAGTAAAACTAAAAATTATTAAAAGTAATTTTGTAAGAACTGTTGTCGAAATAAAATAATTGCTTTTCTCATGGCAATGGGAAAATTGAGCAAGATTATAATATATTATTTTAATTATAATTGATATCATTCATACGGTTCGATTCGGTTTTCGTCTCTGTCCGCTAAAATGTTTGTCGTAACAAAATGTTTGCTTTTTGAAACCAAATTGTCCCCGTAGTTTTATTTTCATGTATTGTAGTAATTCATTCAGATTACTTCAGAAGCAAATAAAAAAGTGGCTACATTTCAATTATGTTTTATTGTTTGGAAATTAGTGTGTTATGTTGCAATTTCCATAAAACTATGATAGTTTATGTGAAATCATTGTTTATTTTGTTAAAAATAATTAATGAACTGTGCAAAACTATAAAACGTAAAATAAATTGACAGGCGGTATTTTTTACTACTACTTTTTAACGTGTTTTATTTAGTTTTCAGTAAAACGTATCCTTTAATGCTTTAAGCGTGTGTTGAGAATTGTTCTGGCGTTTATTTAATATTATTTTGTTTTAATCTTCAACCGAACATAAACAGATACGAAATAGAGATTTAGTTGCAAATTGATGCCTTTTATTAAATATTTAACCACATAAAAACCAATATTTAGATCACAATCCAACAGCTTTAATGAATATTTACAAAAACCGTGCTTTGTAACGTAATTTACTTAGTTTTAGTAAAGCGTATCTTTATGTTTATAAATCAAACTCTTCAATTGTAGAATTTAAGTATGGTAAGCCTATGCCTAACTATGTTAAATTTTAACCTTTTTAAGAATAACAAGATTTTAACAAGAATTATGATTTTGAAAAACGTTTGAAGTAGAAATTCAATATTTTAGTAGACCCCCAATTTTATCAGTGAATAATTTGATTTCACTGAAAAAAGTTTACTTTTCTAAACAAATATTACTATTTTTTACAAAAACAACATTACATAAAAACATGTTAAGAAATAAAATACAGCAGCAATACTGGTACTGACTGGAAAATTGACAATTGTTGAAGAATTGGCCTTTCTGCTCAACATAAATTTAGACAGAGAAGGTCGGGCGTAGCCAACTAAGGATGCGGCAGGTGGGAGGGAGGAGTAACTGGGGTTTCCGGTTGAAAATACTACGAAAACTTACTATACCGGAAAAGATTCAAGGAACTATATTGAACTCTGTTTTATTTATGTAAAATCCTCTGCTGTCCTGCATAGCGGGACGAAGGTCACTCATGGCATTTAAATGTTTTTAATTATTTCTATTGTATACAATTCTCAGAGTTTTGTTATGAATGAAGGCTAACTATTAAACAAAAGTCACCTCTAATAATACTCAAAAAATAGTTTTGAAGATTTTGTTATAAAATTCATTAAAATTAGTTATACAAAGTAAACTATTATAATTTTTTTATTACTCACAATTAAAGTGTGTTCAATTTATTTTCAGCACAATACAGGTACAACGAGGAGAGGGTTGTAGTTATATTCAGGGGCCTTAGGCCTGAGAGAGGGGTTAGGGGGCAACGGAGGAGAAGCCAGGCGAGGGGCCGTGGTAGGGGACGGTTCCCCAGAGGGAGAAGAGGAAGGGGAAGAAACCCGACACGACCCCCGCCTAGGTATCTAACTCCAACCCCAACAAGGAGTACAACTCCATCTCCGAACTCCTCCAATCGAATGCCTCGGCCACCTCAACCACCAGAGGCACTCATGCAGTCACTGCCGCCACCACCACCACCACCGGCACCGTTAGATTAAGATTTAATGTAGTTATTTTATATTTAATGTTTTATTTTCTAAGATCGATTAAACGCATAAAACAACTGCAATACATTATTATTTAAACCTTCTAGTCCAGTGAGGTGGAGCCCTAATGTTGGAAGAAAAAAAACATATTTACAACCTTCCTTGGTTTAACATTACAAAACCTACACAATATTACAAACACCTATGTTTATATTCCAACAGAATTTAAAACTGTAGAAATTACTTTCTACATTTGAACAGCTGTTACTTTACTTGTCACGCCTGTAAATTTCAGTTCTTTGTTAGCTCTGGAACAAGGAGAGGGGGGTTTTTCATTGAAATAGGCCACGTTAGATATAAAGGTTTCCCAGTTTATCAGTACTAGCCACAAGTTTGGCGACTAAACGTTATGCACGCTAAGTTTACAAGTAAATATCTCTTATACATTTAAACTTGGCCTACCCAGTGCACTATATTATGATAGGTACTGCTCCAGGGTACAACGTGCCATGATTGAAAAGTTGGCTCGCGGAAGTTTTTAGAACTTAGAGCACTTTCAAAAAGGCGATTTTAGCGACTGACCGTTATTCGCGCTAAGTTTACAAATAAATATCTCTTATACAATGAAACTTGGCCTACCCAGTGCACTATATTATGATAGGTACTGCTCTTGGGTACAACGTGCCATGATTGAAAAGTTGGCTCGCGGAAGTTTTTAGAACTTAGAGCACTTTCAAAAAGGCGATTTTAGCGACTGACCGTTATTCGCGCTAAGTTTACAAGTAAATATCTCTTATACAATGAAACTTGGCCTACCCAGTGCACTATATTATGAAAGGTACTACCCGAGGGTATAACGTTACATGAGTCACACGTTTGTTCGGCGAAGTTTGTAGAACTTAGATCACTTAGAAATAGGCGATTGTAGCGACTGACCGTTATTCACGCTAAGTTTACAAGTAAATATCTCTTATACATTTAAACTTGGCCTACCCAGTGCACTATATTATAATAGGTACTGCTCCAGGGTACAACGTGCCATGATTGAAAAGTTGGCTCGCGGAAGTTTTTAGAACTTAGAGCACTTTCAAAAAGGCGATTTTAGCGACTGACCGTTATTCGCGCTAAGTTTACAAATAAATATCTCTTATACAATGAAACTTGGCCTACCCAGTGCACTATATTATGATAGGTACTGCTCCAGGGTACAACGTGCCATGATTGAAAAGTTGGCTCGCGGAAGTTTTTTAAACTTAGAGCACTTTCAAAAAGGCGATTTTAGCGACTGACCGTTATTCGCGCTAAGTTTACAAGTAAATATCTCTTATACAATGAAACTTGGCCTACCCAGTGCACTATATTATGATAGGTACTGCTCCAGGGTACAACGTGCCATGATTGAAAAGTTGGCTCGCGGAAGTTTTTTAAACTTAGAGCACTTTCAAAAAGGCGATTTTAGCGACTGACCGTTATTCGCGCTAAGTTTACAAGTAAATATCTCTTATACAATGAAACTTGGCCTACCCAGTGCACTATATTATGAAAGGTACTACCCGAGGGTATAACGTTACATGAGTCACACGTTTGTTCGGCGAAGTTTTTAGAACTTAGAGCACTTTGAAATAGGTGATTTTGGCGACTGACCGGTATTCGCTCTAAGTTTACAAGTAAATATCTCTTATACATTTAAACTTGGCCTACCCAGTACACTATATTATGATAGGTACTGCTCCAGGGTACAACGTGCCATGATTGAAAAGTTGGCTCGCGGAAGTTTTTAGAACTTAGAGCACTTTCAAAAAGGCGATTTTAGCGACTGACCGTTATTCGCGCTAAGTTTACAAATAAATATCTCTTATACAATGAAACTTGGCCTACCCAGTGCACTATATTATGATAGGTACTGCTCCAGGGTACAACGTGCCATGATTGAAAAGTTGGCTCGCGGAAGTTTTTTAAACTTAGAGCACTTTCAAAAAGGCGATTTTAGCGACTGACCGTTATTCGCGCTAAGTTTACAAGTAAATATCTCTTATACAATGAAACTTGGCCTACCCAGTGCACTATATTATGATAGGTACTGCTCCAGGGTACAACGTGCCATGATTGAAAAGTTGGCTCGCGGAAGTTTTTAGAACTTAGAGCACTTTCAAAAAGGCGATTTTAGCGACTGACCGTTATTCGCGCTAAGTTTACAAGTAAATATCTCTTATACAATGAAACTTGGCCTACCCAGTGCACTATATTATGAAAGGTACTACCCGAGGGTATAACGTTACATGAGTCACACGTTTGTTCGGCGAAGTTTTTAGAACTTAGAGCACTTTGAAATAGGTGATTTTGGAGACTGACCGTTATTCGCGCTAAGTTTACAAGTAAATATCTCTTATACAATGAAACTGGGCCTACCCAGTGCACTATATTATGAAAGGTACTGCTCCAGGGTACAACGTGCCATGATTGAAAAGTTGGCTCGCGGAAGTTTTTAGAACTTAGAGCACTTTCAAAAAGGCGATTTTAGCGACTGACCGTTATTCGCGCTAAGTTTACAAGTAAATATCTCTTATACAATGAAACTTGGCCTACCCAGTGCACTATATTATGAAAGGTACTACCCGAGGGTATAACGTTACATGAGTCACACGTTTGTTCGGCGAAGTTTTTAGAACTTAGAGCACTTTGAAATAGGTGATTTTGGAGACTGACCGTTATTCGCGCTAAGTTTACAAGTAAATATCTCTTATACAATGAAACTGGGCCTACCCAGTGCACTATATTATGAAAGGTACTGCCCCAGGGTACAACGTGCTATGATTGAAAAGTTGGCTCGCGGAAGTTTTTAGAACTTAGATCACTTAGAAATAGGCGATTGTAGCGACTGACCGTTATTCGCGCTAAGTTTACAAATAAATATCTCTTATACAATGAAACTTGGCCTACCCAGTGCACTATATTATGATAGGTACTGCTCCAGGGTACAACGTGCCATGATTGAAAAGTTGGCTCGCGGAAGTTTTTTAAACTTAGAGCACTTTCAAAAAGGCGATTTTAGCGACTGACCGTTATTCGCGCTAAGTTTACAAGTAAATATCTCTTATACATTTAAACTTGGCCTACCCAGTGCACTATATTATGATAGGTACTGCTCCAGGGTACAACGTGCCATGATTGAAAAGTTGGCTCGCGGAAGTTTTTAGAACTTAGAGCACTTTCAAAAAGGCGATTTTAGCGACTGACCGTTATTCGCGCTAAGTTTACAAATAAATATCTCTTATACAATGAAACTTGGCCTACCCAGTGCACTATATTATGATAGGTACTGCTCCAGGGTACAACGTGCTATGATTGAAAAGTTGGCTCGCGGAAGTTTTTAGAACTTAGAGCACTTTAAAATAGGCGATTTTAGCGACTGATTGTTATTCGCTCTAAGTTTACAAGTAAATATCTCTTATACAATTAAACTGGGCCTACCCAGTGCACTATATTATGAAAGGTACTACCTGAGGGTATAACGTAACATGAGTGACAAGTTTCTTCGCGGAAGTTTTTAGAACTTAGAGCACTTTGAAATAGGCGATTAAGTAAGCGGCTAATTTGATAGTGTGTTTAATAAAGTGAGGTTATGTTTGTTGACAGCACACCTGAAGAAACTTGCTGTATTATTCTTTAAATTGGATAATATATGTTTACTTTTTTTACTTCCTTTGAATTGTCTTAATGTGTAGGAAACAGTTTTGCTCAATAAAACTTGAATTTTTGAAAGATTTAACAATTTTCCCGTATTTCCCTCAAAAAATACCTTTTTCTCCCTCATAATTACCCTTTTCCCTTTTACTGGATGGAAATTTTGGGCAGTTTCACACTCGTGTTAACACAGCAAAGGCCATGCCTAGCTGCAAGAACCAATTTGTACGATTAGTAATTTTTTACCTCTACATAGGTCTACTAAAATTTACAAAGACTACTTAAGGTTATGTAAAGTTTTTTGGTAAATATTTACACAGTACAAGTGAATGTCACACTACACAGATATATTTGTGTTAAGTGACGTTCACGTATACTGTATATGTACCAATACGTATTATGCTAATTAAAAAACTAAATATTTATAAAGACTACCTCTGATTTGTTCTAAACTCCCTATAAAAAGATCTAATTCTGAAGGAACAAAATATTTTTAGGAATAAAAGTCAATTTTTCCCCAAAAAATGTTTTTTGACCCTCCAAAATTCGACCATTGAAATTGGCGGTATTTTTTGCAAGATTACCTATAATATTTTCAGGTTTAACAGGTATAAGCAATTATAAAATAATGTTGTACAGTTAAATAAATCAAATTGTAGTTAAAATCACTTGTTACTAAATTATATGTTACTTTCTAGTAACAAGTAGGCACTAGTGGCACAGTGCCGTAACCGATCTACTTTGGGACAAAGTGTTGAAGAGATTGTAAGTGATAGTTTCTATACTTAGTCCTCTTATAATTAACTCCGCTCAATGGTTGTCATCAATGTGGACACTTCTAGAGAAGTCTGAGGTGTCCATTTTGGATGGTTGTCAATGTTCAGATGTTGTGAAGGCGAGATAACTGAGTGTCAGGTTTGTCAGTTAGCTAAAAGACCAATACTACTTGGTTCCGATTTCATGTAAAGCTGTTAGCTTACTTGGCGTGGCTATTGGGCTATTAATAAATGGTTCTTTCTAAGAAATAGTTGACCAATATTTAGTAACAATGACTACTCTCGTTCATCTAAACTTATTCGCCCATCATATTCACCCATATCTCTACGATCTGCATCTTACAAATGAGTAATGAATAATAGTAAAATGAAATTTCAGTTGTTTAAGGTTTCAGTTAGTTTTATGTTAGTTTAGGGTAGGCCCAACAAAATATGCTTTTGAATCATTAAATAGGTACTGTCGAGGACTCACGAGTCTGGGAGCGAGGGTTGCAGGCGCCAGGGAAAGTTTAGGCCGAAATTCTTTGACACGGTGGTACTAGCCGTCACACAAACACTGCCCTGCCCCCCTGTACTCACGAGCGCGGAAGCTAGAGCAGGCCATTGCCCTCAGAAACAACTGTTCAGTCTTCTTGGTAATGCCTATTAACGGATCCCAATCGCCACAGAGCTTTAGTTCTGTGTCAGTGTTCACGAAGTGAAGTTGGAACGAGTGAGTTAAGTTTGTTAAGTATGTAGCATTTGTATTGTGTTAATTGTTTTGGTTTAAAGTTTTAATGTGAAATGGAAGAGAGAAGAAGTACAAACAAAACCATCCACAGCGAAGGTAGGGGAATTGTGAGGAGAGTAATAGACAAATGTGACGAAGAATCAAGGAATGGTAAGCTAACCCATAATATTAAACAATCGAATTTGCGAATTCAAGATTACACTGGATTTTCTAAAAACACCATCTCCAAAATTAGAAAAGAGGCCAGACATGCTGGAGAAGAGCGGTTAACAACTCCTGGTAAAAAAAGAAAACGGGCTGACTACAGAAATTGTAATATTGATTCTTTTGATACGCGTGTTATAAGGGATGTTATTAACAATTTTTATGTTGTTCAAAAACGAGTGCCAACCTGTGTAAAACTGTTAGTAGCAGTTCGTGAAAAAATAAACTTTCCTTGGGGTAGACAAACATTAAGGCGCGTACTCCACAGTATGGGTTTTAGGTGGAAGAAATGTACCTCATCTAGAAAATTATTATTAGAAAGGCCTAACATTGTCAACTGGCGCTGTAAATACTTGCAATCTATCAAGAAATACAGAGATGAAAAACGGGACATCATATATCTAGACGAGACTTGGGTGGATAACAACCTAACTTTCAAAAAATGTTGGCATAACGAAGACCTGAAAGTTGATGGTATTATAATTAACACGAGTTTATCCAACCAATTTTATTCTCTTGCATAGTAATTGTTTGAACTGTTTTAAAAAGTTTCATTGTTCATGTATAGTTTAACTTGTTTACATACATAAACCAGCAGTCTTTTTTTCATTTCCCTATACTAAATTAAATGTGCTGGAAAGAAAGTTTGGTTAAAATCTATAAAGGGCTGAGAAAACTGTTCATCATGTAAATTAAATGCATGCAGTACATTAGTTGGATATTTTAGAAATGCCTTTACAATGAATGACAGGGCTAAATTATCGGCTAGTGTTGGGCGGGTTGCGTTCTGGTCGCTCCCACACTCGTGAGTCCTCGACAGTACCTTTCACATCTAAATTTGTGCAAATGTAAATAATTTTCTTTAATTTTCTCAAATATTCCAATAAAATAGTCAAATTGTGAAGTGTTAAAATTCTTGTTTTATGTCACTTCAGAACTAGGCCATTTTATTAGGGTTTTGAGAAAAAAAAATAAAACAAGTATTAGTTCAGTAAATTTGTGCTGTTAGTCTTATTAATAGGCCTTAACATAAATAATCCTTTTAGGCCTACATTTTGAAAAGAAAAAAAAAAAAAAACAGACAAAGTATACTCTTAGAAGAGATTGATTATTTTGAAAATGTGGGATTTATTCTATATTTGACATGCCATCAGATGTAATGGGTATCTCCTACTAACATTGACACTAAGGGGCATAATTGTGTCTACTTTTAGTACTGTGTCATCACGAATGAGCATAGCTTAAATGTTTTACATTTTAGAAGATCCTTAATGAGTTCTTGTGAACATAAGGATATCAAACATATGCATACAGTTTACATACTTACATAGTCCTGTTTTCTCTTTTCAGATGTAATTAGAGTGAACATAAAAGAAAACACTGGAGAATTTTTAAGTGTGCATTTTCTCTCTAAAAGAAGACACCTTCTGAACTGTAACTCTTACACAAGTTGATTTATAGAAATATGAACGGTCTTGAATATTCTTCATATATTGATTTTAAACCTTAATACCAGGTCCTTAAACACATTGTCGTTGTAGTCATTCAGGCAGTAAGAAGCTTTACAACATAATCTTGAAACTTCACACAAACTTGAAAACTTATATATTATCTTCTCAGCATAATTTCTTCAATGATAGTATCTCTGAACTAAAATTAAGTAATTCACGTGTTATTAGTTTAATAAATCACATTGGATATTGAAATCTTGAAGAGTATTTATTTTCAAATTATAAATTTTTTTAATAAGAACATTTTGAAAATGAACAATATTATATTACAGAACTATGGATTATCTATTGAATGCAAAGCCATAGCAAATAGACAAGAATTGGGACATAATCTAGGAGACTAAAACTGACGAAGGATAGAAATTGGTTCTGCTTTGTCAAGAATAACAGTTTTAGAATGTTTCGGATGATGGTAATCTTTTTAAACATGCTCTACATTTCCATAAGCTTTTGTCATCTTAATTTTATTTTTTTCTCCTTGAAATTACTTTTAAAATATCGCTGAACAAGACTAAATGCTTGTCATTCTGCTCTGAAATGCTAATGTTTATTAAAATAATTCAACAAGCATTATAAATTGTGATATTTGTTTAGGTGACCTGCATTTTTTTATCATGAGGTGAATTTCATAATAACTGATATTATATCAGATTGATTTAAACTTTATAAATTTAACTCGGCATCAAGGCATGATTCATCAAATACTACACAATTGGATGGCAGCTTAGATGATTAAAATAAGCCTCATATCAGTTCGATCCCAATCATATTCATAATAAATTTTAAAAGGTATCAGCTGATAACCACCAGCTGTTCATTTGACATTGGTCTATTAATTAATAACATTTTCGAAGGAATAATTGGCCTTAGTTTGTAACAAAGATTACATTCGCCCATCTACACTAACGATACTTATTCAAAATCCATATCTGCCCATACCTTGATGATTTGCATTTTAAAAATTAATAAATTATTGATACAAGATTTGTTTATTATTAACTGTATTTAAAATACTAAGCAATTTAGCGTCCTTTATAATAATCATTTTATTTTGTAAAGCTTTCCCTCTCATCCAATCTGATATATTTAGTTGTGAATTTGATTCTAAACTTCTGTTATGTATTTGTTATTTAAATGTACATAGATACATGAGTTCAACGTTAATTTCTTTCTTTATTCATCTTTGGAATGATTATTTTGTAGGTCCTGCTGATCATGAACTCACTGCCTCTCAAATAGTAATTATGAAGCAAGCAATGAACAAAGTTAGAGAGACTGTTCAGAGACTTGCCAGTGACCACAGAGATCTCCACAGCACAGTATCCAAAGTAGGGAAGGCTATAGATAGGGTAAGAATTAATTACAAATTGTTAATTCTTGAAATATGTTATTCCTGAATTTTAAGTTTTCAGTAGATAAAGGGTTTTGACAGTGTTGTAGATAACACTTCTGCAACTACTGCAATAGAGAGTATTCGCAGCAGGTTAAGGGGAATACAAAAAATAAAAATAAGAAAATGTTAAACATAATTAGTTGTAAAAACTTAGTGTACTTTGACCATGTTAACATTTTTACAATGTATATTATTGTTTTTACTAAAGAGCTCTATAAAACTATTTTATATGAGTAAATCTACAAGAAAGTCTGAAGCCGTAACCTTTTTACTCATTTTAACTTAAACTATAATGTCTGCAAAAGCAAATTGTATATGCAACTATGGTCATATGGACTATGAATAATAGCACGGATGATTGATCATAGACTGTAAGTCTGTTTCATGTGCATCTCTCTAAAGCATTTTACTGTGTGGATCATAGTAGTCGGGTACTTCAACTTGATGCCCATGGTATTAGAGTATACACTCTTGTGGCTTAACTCTTACCTGAATTAGAGAAAACAAATTGTTTCTGTCCCAAATCGTTTTTGACAAGTGTATGATACAGCTAAGATGTAGTGTCCTGCAAGGATCATTTTTTGGTTTGAAAAATCTGCATTCGTTTAAAAAATGCTTTCACGTACCACTTGGAAACGCTTTTGCTTATTACTGGTTGGGAAACACTGGTATAAACAATACCAATAGTATTAATGTAGTGTTTGTCTGTTAAGAAGTTTGTGAGTGATCATTTTGTAATACAAAATTTGTTTTAGAATTTCGTGTCTGATTTTGCTTCAACAAGCAGAGAAGATGTTTTTGCCGGGCCAGAGAAAATAATGCTACTGAACCAAGTGATCTGCCAACACTTTTATCGTCAAGGAATGTTAGATATAGCACAGGAGTTAGCTCAGGTAATATATGAAACCATATTTTGAAAGGTTGAATACAAATAGCAACTGTTTGGCCTGTAATTACTAAGAAGCAATCTTGATATGGGCTATGAGGGGTGAATGAGAGTTGATGAACAAGTGTACTAAGGTCGATGATAGAAAGAGCCACTTTTTAATAGCCCAATTGCAGGGTAACTGCAGGACCTACATCTTTTAAGTAAAATTCAATCTACATGGTATTGGTCTGATTTTCAACTAACTAAGACGGATACTCAGTTCTCCTCCTTACATAACATTAGGACTCTGACTACTACCTAACATGGACATCCCATACTTCTCTATTATAGTCCATGTTGATGACAATTATTGAGCCAACACTATGTCAGTATTAAGAGGATCAAACATAGAACCTATCACCTACAATTTCCACAATACTTTGTCCCCAAGTAATTGGGTTACATCTCTGCATCCACTAGTGCTGAGGTTAGTGGCATTAAAATGTTCATCAACTATTCATACACATTTTCTAAATAAAAATGATTGTTTTAATTGTTAAAAAGTTTATTATGTTATGGATCTGTTTCTAATTATTTATTTTTAGTTTCTAAACAAAGGCTGTCTAATTCATTAATAATAGTGCTTATCCAGTTTTTTCATATAAAGCATACCTCTAAATATAGCTGTAAACATACAAATAAATTTAATCTCAAACAAATTAAATCAAATTGAAACTACTCTAGTTTGAGATTGTGTTTTCTTGTTCTTCTCTGACACTTATGTTCTAAGTTTTTAGCAATTTGTATATCGTATATTATTATTAAGTCGAACTCTTAGAGCAGTATATATACTGAAAGCCAAACAATGATTTTTTTAAGTAACTTAAGAAATATCCGTATGTATTTAAGGATATCCTGAACTCCTGGATAAATTGCAGGAACTGAATATAATATTGACTTCCAAGATCAAGTTGTCATTGAATTGTTATAATGATCTCTTTCTTCTTTTAGCTGATTTCTTTGGAGAGAGCTTTTTAGATGAGGATTTATTTAGGACAGGAATTATGATATAGTAGGTAAATATATATTAGTGAGTGATTGCAGATACGATAGTTTTGTTATTACTTTCTTTTGAAACAACTATCCAAATCTAGGACAAATTGCATTTTGTGCAACATTTTTATCTTATTTTGTATACTTGACATCATACTAAGTCAATTTATCCTTTTCTTTAGTGTTTCAGGAGTCAGTCCTTTGTCATAACATTAAGCACTTTCAATTATATGAGGTTCTCTGACAGGCATATGTAATGGTATGTTCTGCATCAAATCAAATTTATTTCACTGAAACGCGATACATAATCAACTTCCTTTTTATGAGAAAGATCCTGGAGGTTCCTTCTATGCAGGTATAGATGTAGTTGTAGGGTCCAATTTTATATCTATATTCTAATGTTTTCAATATGTTGTACGTACTCTTAATATTTCTAGGCAAATATGAAAACCTATTTAGTTACATTTCAATCTTGTTCAACAAATTCTGTCCAGTACCATTAGGTTTATATCCCTTTGTTTACAATCTAATATCCTTGAAATAAGGAGTGAATGCTTTTACCAAACTTTTATATTTTTACACCCCCCTCAATTCCTTTGTTAACGTTATCAAGTGCCACTAGCCCAAATATTACACATCCATTCTTACATCACTGAAGAATATATGTTATTAACGACTTGAAAGTCAGTCCGCTGACTGCTAAAGTTGTTGCCAAAAACAGCTTCCGCCTTTAGCGTTACTGCAGGATTATATATATATATATATATGCACATTTTTAGGCCTACTTAGTACCGTTGTAATTGAGAAGAAATGTGGTTTACGATGGTTTACATTTTGCTATATATCTCTTTATTTTATTCTGCTACCACTAGAAAATTGCTGATGCGTAATTGCCGACTTAGCTCAGTATGTTTTGTTTACAGGTTAGGTTATGGTTATAGGTATTGAGTGTCATTTGTTAGGCAGTGATTTAACCTGTAAAATGGATGAAAACTTAGGTTCCAGTCATATTTGTGAATTAATTAACACAAATTAAGACGTGTCAGATAGCGGAAGTGATTTTTCTGTGACTGGTTATGATAGTGATTCAGTTAATTACTGTAGGTTACCTCTCAGTGCCGGTGTACATAATGAAGTTTTATGTGTAAATAAACTTTTTTAAATATATGTAGTTAAATTGTATGTCATTTTAATGTCAATTAAATTCTGCAGACATGATACTTTTGATTTTGTCATTTATATCTACTCAGTAAATCAATATACTGTGGCAAAAGCGAAAAAAAATCTTATAAAAAAGGTTGGAGCTTCATCAGACCATGGATTTTTTATTGTAATTGAAAGGTATTTTATACTATAATTTTCTGAATACACACATATGTTGGTTGTATTTATATTTTAATTTTTGTTTTTTTCATGAGTTTTTTACTAAACACTTGCGCGAGTTGCCAAAAACGTGTAGCGGTTATGAGAAAAGTGATCAGCGTTATAATTACTGAGTTAATATAGTTACTGAAGTTGACTTTATTGCAAGTCTTTACCAAATTAAACAAACTTTTACATGCAGACTTACCAATCAGAGTATGTATATTAAATAATCCAATAAAAATAAGCTATACAAAATATATAGGCCTAGTGATAAGTATTTATTTTAAAAGCTTAGAATCAATCGTGTATGAAGAATAATAATTACAGTAATTTTATGAATTAAATACTTTTTAATATTTGTAAAACTATTAATTTTAAAAGCTTTTAACACTTTACTGCTTGATTTATGTTACACTAGGGGACACCCCTGCATGCTTCGCATGCCAACCCCGATGCTCGCTGCAATCGATACACCTCGGCCTTCGGCCTCAGCATGTAACTATTCAATGCAAAAAATAGGAGATTAACTATATAACGTAAACTCACAATATTAAAATTAGTTACAGTATCTTACTGACACTAATTGCTTTGCCACCTATTTAGCCCATTTCAACCATGTTCATTACATTTATTTTTAGTTAACAGCTGAAGATTAAACTCATAGTAAAATATTAAAAATGCATCAATAGTATTTGAGTAACTGAGTATAATGTCAAACATTCAAAATAGACATGTTTATTTATTTACAAACCAGCTGTTATTAATTTACTAAAATCAACTCAATGTTATCCTTATGGAGAAATCTTTTAAGGGTAGTTGTCCTATTTAAGACCTAAAGACACAGTATACAAAATTTCAGCTCTCTACCTACATGGGAAGTTGGAGAATTAGTGATGAGTGAGTGAGTCAGTGAGGGCTTTGCCTTTTATATATATAGATTGTAACAAATTTATTTGTTTATGTCTTATTAAAAGCTAGATTGTATTCCTTCTTGTAAAAAGGATTTTGTAGAAAACAGATTTTTACATTGAAAAGGTAGTTTATTAATTTTTTTTATAGAATATGCCCTATGTTTTATAAAAAAAGCATAATTTGCTTATCAGAAATAGTTGAACAGTCATTAAAACATACAAAAAATAAAGTATGCTACTTTACTAGGTTTGTTTACTAGGTGCATATAATGTTAAGTGTTGTTTATGCTCATTGGTAACTCTTTAAGTCTAACCTAGGCTGATGTTCAAGGCTGAAAATGGGTGACCTGGCAATGCAGCCAAGTGCGGGTCCCATCCTTGGACATATGTCCTGAGAGGACTACTTAGTAAAAATATGTGTGACGTGACAAAGTGAATCTATGGACATGTGACTGGAAAGGGTTCAAAGTTTATTTTTTATACATCTAAATATTTTATTATTATTAAGTTTTATTTCTTGCATATTATATGTCATTGTAATAATGAAATTGTTGCTGGCAGGATGCGGGATTGGAGACTGAAGATGATGGTAAAGAACCATTTACAGAGCTTAACAGAATTTTAGATTGTTTGAAGCAAAGAGACCTTGGGCCAGCGTTAGAGTGGGCAGCGGCACACAGACAAGCATTGGAAGCACAGGTAAACTTGTTATACTTAACTAAATGTTTTTTTTTTAACATATTCAATTAAGACTCAGAACTACTTCTAACTAAATTAGTTTTTAAATAGATTTGTCAAGTGTTATTGATCCAACCTTTTGTGAATGCGGTTTCACAGTTAATAATTGAACATTCCTTAACTACTGCAGAGCCATTATCAGCAAAATTGTATACCATCCTGGAAAGTGGTCCCACTCCTCTACTATGATTAGTGAACCAGCCCAGCTCTCACTTTCTTCCCTACGAACTCATGATGGTTCATACACATCCGTCATATATAAATACAGTAAAATCTCTCTTATTCAGACCGGTCTTAAGGAAAAAAATAGTATAGTATTCTGAAGGCTTAAAGTGAGTACTATCCTTAGGTCAGATAGTACAAACTATATTTTGTAATCGAGTAATACGTAGACACTAATCCCTCTCTTTGGCCGCACTAATTTAATGACAGAAATTTTTCTAGAAATTTGTGGTGATTGGGCGAGCCATCCGTCCGACACTAGCTAGGTTCACTACGACATCTCGTAGCCTACAGCAGTGTGGTGGTTGATATTTGGTTTGTAAGATGTGAAGGAACAGGAACATCATAACTTATCATAACGTTCTTTTAATTATTTTACCTAAAAAAAAGTAAATCAATAAAATTAACTTGTCAGTAAATCATAACATATAATACAATATAGTATTGCTCTCAATGTATGCATTACTATAGCCTACTCGATGCAGTAGGTATTTCCTTAGGAAACAGCAACGTCAACAAAGGTCAGACTTGCTTATCGCTGCTTATTGTTTACTCTAGTGATTAGGTCATCGTTAGAGTAGTAATTAATGTTAGCATCTGATGTTTGGATTTTTCTCTAATATGACAAATGTGTCTAGAAACATTGTACGTAATGAAAATATTGTTTATCACAGTAAATGCAAAAAGTGTCTATATCTGCAGATATGAATTGATATAAATACGCAAGAATTACTATTTACAGTACAACCAATATATTTTTTTAACAAATATCATGACACTCGAAATTGTCATTATGTTATGTAACATACAATACGATAGATGCCAATGCATATTTATTTCAAGTACAGTTGACTCGTGACTGTCTGGATCAATGTGGAGGTGAACCAATCCAGAAAGCATGAATTTTGTATATGGCGGAGTTCAAGGTTAAGTGATCCGTGCAAGAATGTTGACCTTTCAAACATCGATGATACCTAAATGATGCATATTAGATACTGTCTTCGCTTTTATAATTAACTTAGAAGTACCGGTATGCTGATTCTTCAAACAAAGTTGATAACACAATGCTAAAATGTAGGCTATGGCATTTACTATACTGCTAACAAACACAGGAAAACTAAAGACGCGTGTATAAATGTTGTAATCACTTTCAGTCCTTGCTTCCAGTTCTAATTGTGAAGCAATCAGTTTCACAGATTCACCTGAAATTAACAATTCAATAACATGCAGCTTTTTTTCTAAAGTTTTTTACGTCTTTAACACTTTCAGTACCATGGTCGTTTCCCAATAATATATTCATAAATTGCTGAGCTTTTTTCCACAAATTTACAAGGGTTTAGGAAAAAAAGTTCATAAGTTCACTCAATATTCATATTTTTTTACTTTGTAGAACATGAAATGCACAATACAAATGAACATCACACAAAACAAATATATTACAATATAAGCACAAAATGCACAAATATTATGGTAATCGATTTCGGTGAACCACGCTCACCATAATATTTGTGTATTTTGTACTTGTATTATAATATATGTTATGCTTATATTGTAATATATTTGTGTTGTGTGACATTCACTTGTACTGTATATGTACCAACACGTATTATGCTAATTAAAAAACAAAATGAAATGTTCTACAAAATACATATAGTAATAATGTATTATGTGAAAAGTATATATTAAAAAAAAATGATCAAGAGTGAAAAAAATCAAAGTTTACAAAAAATTAAGTTTGAACTGGATATACATTTTTTTAACATAATTTTTATGTTTACCATTCAAAGGCACAATAAAAAATTAACAAAATTCATGTGTAATATACATTTGTACTGTTGAAAATAACTTGGTAGGGCACTATAAACTGAACTTCCTGATCACCAGCACCTAACCTATTGCTAACTATTGCTAATAAGTGTGTCTTTTAGGGCCTCCAAAATACGATTTTCGTCACTAGCAAAGTTTACCCTATTCATTGTTCTAATATAAATACAAATAAAGTTCGCCTAGACCTGTACAGCTTGTAATGTAAAAAGTAAACAACAATATATACTTTCATTCGTAATTTGACACCAGTATAAACTTTAACTAAATAAGCAATCAATTGTACAATACCACAATAACTATAAACTCATAAAACTACGATGCAACAATATCATTACGAAAATAGAAAAATAAAACTACCTTACCAATTATTTTGAGTAACAACAAACAAATCATTGTCAAACAGAATCAATGGGATTGACTGTATTGGAACAAAACCAGCTGATGACAGATTGCATCATCTGTTGTTACGAAAATCAAACCAAAGACATATGAATAAAAATACGAAACCGGTATTATTCAATAGATCGATTCTTTCGGATTTTGGAAAATTGTTAATCGAGTTGATGTAAGTATATACGATTCAAAATATTACAAAAGTACGTCTACTGCATCGACAACGGCAATTTAAATGCATAAATTGTATCGTCGACTATGTCGATGACATGGCACTGTAAGAGTTTATTCTTTAATTCCTCTGTGTTTATATTCTTTTCTATATACTGTGTTGTATTTATGGTACATTTGTACTGTTAAATTATTCTAATAGTGGCTGAAAAAAACAGAAGAAAGCTGTTACATTTCACTATTTAGCTTGGTAACTGACTCTGACTTCTAGTGACAAGGTCACTACAAATAACATTGTGTGGAAAACGTGGTGCCTAGAGCAACATTCTATAAATACGGGAATCGGAAACTGATACAACCTATTATGGTATGGGCTGTCGGTTTTACTTCTATACCCCTGGATTTCTCAATCACTTTTAAATTTTAGGTTAGGTTAAAGGGCACTAGGCCAGGAATTAGTATATTAAGAGAGATAGGACATCAGCAAACTTACCTTAAAAGACAAGTTCACTAACATCAGAGTAGTAGTCACAAACACAAAATACACAAAAGCTCACAAATTTTCAACACCACTGGCATTTTCTTCAGGTGAGTAGAGGGAGAGAGAGAGAGACACTGAAATGACTTCCACTATTGCTGGGTAGGTGGCTGTGGTGGGGGGGTGTACATCCATAGAGCAACACTCAGGTGTAGATGCAGTATTTCAGTTAGTATATATATATAAAAATATAAATGAAGTTTGCTGATGGGGAAGGGGTTGAAGGGAAGTGGTCTATCTTATGTTCAGATTAGGTGGGTCACGGGATTTTGTTATCCATTGGTGTGCTAATTCCATCCTTCGGAGTTGGGAACTATTGGCATGGGAAGGAAGGGATCTGATTACCTTAGTGGTGTAACACTGATCAAAATTTTGATTATGGAGAAGAGTATGGGCAGAGACAGGTTTTTCAGGATTTTGGACTTTGCAATCATGTCTATGGCCATTCATGCGTTTACGAAGGGTTTCACTGGTAAGGCCAATATATTGGGCAGGACAGTGCTGGCACTGGAGTTGATAAATTAGATTTTTGATTATGGAGAAGAGTATGGGCAGAGACAGGTTTTTCAGGATTTTGGACTTTGCAATCATGTCTATGGCCATTCATGCGTTTACGAAGGGTTTCACTGGTAAGGCCAATATATTTTTGATTATGGAGAAGAGTATGGGCAGAGACAGGTTTTTCAGGATTTTGGACTTTGCAATCATGTCTATGGCCATTCATGCGTTTACGAAGGGTTTCACTGGTAAGGCCAATATATTACTATTATTATATAATAATATTAATATTATTTCTCCCACTCACCTGAAGAAAATGCCAGTGGTGTTGAAAATTTGTGAGCTTTTGTGTATTTTGTGTTTGTGACTACTACTCTGATGTTAGTGAACTTGTCTTTTAAGGTAAGTTTGCTGATGTCCTATCTCTCTTAATATACTCAATCACTTTTAAAGGGACCTCTAGAATTTAACAATCAGCAAATTCCGGATGCAGGAGCTACATCTTAACAAAACTACCACATCCACCCTACGGGCACATTCCTTGTGATAGGTAACTTGTATGTGACTGTAAATGTATTCAGGTTGGATAGGTAACTTTGAACTACCACAGGCACACCACAACACATTTTAGATTAAAGGCAAAATCGTAGTTTTAAACAAAATTTATTGTTTTAATTTTAGTTTCAGGTCTAACAGTTTTTTGGTCTCATTAAAATGACACACCTTACCTCCCAATGACAATAACTGGAACACAGAGGAACTCACATACATACACAGGGTGATCTTCAAAACTTACTCCAGATCAACATAATATACTTGATTATTATTTTGGCAGTGTAAATTCCCTGCCCCACCCTCAATGAGTCCTTGGCGTGTTATGGCCTCTAGGCTGAAAGCACCCCTTAAGGTGTTTCCCGACCTCCTTCCTTAAGACTATCCCGCTCAAAAAAATAAATAAGTTTGCAGCACAGCAATAAGGTAAGAGTCAAATAAACAGCTGACCATGCATGTGTTGCACGCCACTAAGGTAATGAGGAAAGGACGACGAAAATGTGAGCTCAGTATTCAGCATTTGCGCATTTAGAAGCAGACTTCTTCCATTGGATAAGTTCTCATTTTTCTTAGTTGCAGCAATTACTAGGGATAGTACAAGCTTAAGATTAAGCTTGTAATAGTCAATACCCGAAGGGGGAAGCTATCTAATAAAATGTAGTATCAGCACTAAATAATTAATATTTAAGATGCTGAGGTTTGACATTTACAATTTACTTCTTAACTTAAGCTCACTAATGATTTGCAGCCAGACCACCCACTTCCTGTTCAATAGAATAATTAATCCTTTATACATTTTCATTAAAGCTGGTTTTAATTTGAGTAGGTATTGTCACATTGCACTCATGCTTAAATCATTATCGCCCACACGATTTTGCAGTTTTACAGGGCTCATTGGTCATTACAAATTAACTAACTTGCGACTGCCTGTTAAACAAACCATATTGTTTCTTTTAACTGCACACCACTGACCCCTTTTAACTGCACACCACTGACCCCTTTCAACAGTAATGATAATGTTTTGAAAACTGTTTTTGATTATATGTCAGGCTTGGTTAATACACTTACCTGTTTTTTTACAATGTTAATTGGTAACTTTTATTTGCTCTGCTGAAACAATATATTTGTCCCATTCAGAGGAGGGACCAAGCTGTGCGTTAGACAATCAAGTGATGTCTCAGTTTCAGAGTCGGGTAAGCGTCCTCCCTCTCTGTAAATCAGGGAAATGTTTATTATTGTTCGAGTGACATTGTTTCCATTTGTCATCCTTTTTTTGACACTAATGACATTTTAATAAATATTTCTTGTTGGCATTAATTCAATCCTCTGACATTAATGGTTAGTAGTTGTTTCTCTGTTTATTTAAAATATTGATTTTTTATAATTAGTCTTCTGGCTGTCTTTTTATTCTTTTTTATCAGTTGTATTGGAAATAAGATATTTAAGGTTGTTAGATCAACACAAATATTGTTCAGATTTAGTTGCCTTAAATCACAATGTTTGATGGTTTAAATACTGTTCAACGTAAACATTTACATCGTAGGGAAAAATGTCTTTGAGTTTAAAGAGAGACCAAATTATGTTGATAATGTTCATTTAACTATCTTTATCTATGATATTATGACCTAGTACCTGAATATTGTAATTAAGATATCAAAACAGATAAATTAAATTATCTTGACATAAAGTGGAACCCTCTTTGGATGCCCTAAACATTTCAAATTTTCATCTCTTTAATAATAACATAAAAATACTCTATCTATGTTTGCTTCTGTACGGTTCATTATATTTAAAAAGGTCTGTCTTTTTCTCTTTACAGTTTATACATGCCATTTTATAAAGAACCTTGATATTTGTGTGAACTTTATCAATGCGTGACGTAACAACCGTTAGCACAGTTGGGGATTAAGATCTTGGACAAATCACTCAACATTGCAAACCCTTAACCTATGGCTACCACGATGAGAATAATATTTTATTTTTGTTCTTACATAACTGTATGATATTTTATTTTTTATGATAAGATAAAATTATATTTTGTCAAGCAACATTAAAAATAATATATTTTCATTTATTCACAGAACTCAATATTAGAATTCAAACTGCACCAGTTGCGATTTATTGGACTGATACAACAAGGAGCTTCTGCACAGACGGAGGCAATAGCATACGCCAGAACTTATCTCAGTCAGTTTGTTCATAGACATGAAAAAGGTTGGTGATCCTTCACTCTGAAATATCTTTCTTTTCTTTGCCTGTTAGTAGTATATCTATTTCATCATCTTTATAATGTGCAATCAGAACAAAAGAAATAAAATTATAAACAGAGTTTCTATTTGTGATTATGGTGGATGTTAAATCAAATTTCTGTCATGTGACAGGAAGACTAATTTTTGCTTGGACAAAAACTGATCCTATGTCATGAATATATTGATGAAAATGATAATTACATAAATTATGTAATTAAAATTGATATTTTAAAAAAACATAGATTATAACTCAGTAAGTAAATGTAGAGCTCACTGTGGATCTGTGAGTTTCAAGTTTAATTTTACACACATATTGCCTTAGCTCCTACCTAATTTTAAACACATATTGCCTTAGCTCATACCTAATTTTAACAAAGCTAATATGTAATTACTACATCGAAATATGTTGGGACAATTACGATGTTGAATGGTCCTCCTAACTACCAAGGACAATTACGATGTTGAATGGTCCTCCTAATTACCGAGGTCAATTACGATGTTGAATGGTCCTCCTAATTACCAAGGACAATTACGAAGTTGGATGGTCCTCCTAACTACCAAGGACAATTACGATGTTGAATGGTCCTCCTAATTACCAAGGACAATTACGATTTTGGCAGAGTATTTTTGTAATATACTAATATGGGATGGACAATTAGTTGAGTACCGCATGTAAGGTGGAAAGGTGAGTTATAGGGTTAAATCAAAGAGATCATTATCAATGAGTCCCCTTGGTTAATATTTCTTAAAATTCGTTATGACATAAATAGGTTTCACATAATAGTCAGATAGTCAAAAAAATGATTTACTTAAAAATCTTGTGCTGACATGTTTTGACAAAAACTTAACATTTTCAGAACATATGTCAAAATTAAAATTTAAACCACACAAAACACTTATATAAATATAAAATATTTTAAGTCCAATATGTGATATAAACATGTTAACGTACGAGATTCTTTAAAAGAACATTTTGTGGACTATATGACGGAGGAGGTAAGGCCTACTTTATGTTAATCTTTATTGTTTCATTTTTGTATTTAGTATTGTGGTCAGTCATCTAGTTATAGCTCCAGCAAGAATGTGTGTGCCACAAGGTTGTTAGGAAGTATAAGAGGCTATAAAAAGTGTGTATAAAGTGAATGGATAACCGTAGAGTTTCTGCTATTGACAACTTGGCATGGGATGTCATGTGTATTTTTAAGGTGACTGTGTGACTAAATAGCCATAAGTTGCACGTGTTTTTAAGATGGGCCATAGATGCACCATTAATCAAGTGTAAGTAGGATCTTTACTGAATAATAAGAATGGTATGTGTCCAATATAAGTTACTTTTGTGGTAAAAAAACATATATATAAATGAATAATAAAGTCAACTTCACAGAATTTCAGATTAAAAAATAGCGCAGCTTTTTGCATTGTTTTAAATATCACTAGTGGGTCCCGTTGCTCGAAATCGAGCAATTAATTTATCTCTTAGTTCCGACTATGCATCCAAAGATGGTTCAAGTACAGAGACATTGCGAACGCTTTTGGATCGTGAATAGACAGTCAAATTTTTATCTCCTGGAAGGGCCCCATCATCAGATTGAAAAATTGCTGCAACATCGATTTGCACTTAATCATTGTAACAGCATCTGTCAAGTGATTTATCTGAAACTATATGCATACGTATTTCAGAGTCACATTTGTCTGTCTTTTGACAAATCTTTGCCATAGTTTTAAACGAACAGATAAAATAATT
The DNA here is from genome assembly GCA_035578905.1 of Stictocephala bisonia. NCBI lineage: Eukaryota > Metazoa > Arthropoda > Insecta > Hemiptera > Membracidae > Stictocephala > Stictocephala bisonia. The sequence goes on along the minus strand of JAQJVL010003105.1, from coordinate 43,391 downwards.
GACCGATCATCCACATAATCTGTGGGTCGCATTTCACATTGCACCTTTGAGTCAGTATGAAGATTTACTGTATTTACATTGTATAAGTAACGTTGGACATACTTTGGAACATTACCTTCGGAAGGCATAAAAGATCCAATACAATGGTAAAAAACATCATGTATCTTGAAGTGATAGACACCACCTGTCACTGATTCATCTAAATGTGCTTCAGAATTTACCATTGCAAAGGCAGATTTGTAAGATCTTATGTTGTCTAAATCTAAATAGTTCAGAGATCATTTTTTTCCTGTTCGATCTAATGAAGTTGAGTCCATAATTAGTTTTTCAATAAACGGAGATCCCTCATGATCTGTCATTTGCACCTTATCTTTGTGACAGTAAATAGTAAACACATTTCGGTTTCGGTTTGAATGGTTCTACGTTTGAATGCATTTCTAAAGCACATTTGTTTCCATCAGTAAAATTTAGTTTGTGGATTTTGGACCTATGATTAGTCTGCCTTAAATTTGTTTGTCTTGTTCTTTCTGCCCAGTTAAACACTTACCGCTCCTTTTCCTTTTTCAAGACTGTTGTAGGCATAATTCTTTGTCACATGGTGAGGAAAGTTCCAGTACAGTACACTATAATGTCTCTTGTATAATCATCTTGTTAGAAGTAAATTACATACTTCACTACCGTTACCAAAGTCATATATCAGTAATGAATCACCATCAGTAAGGAATCTAAAGAAATAGTTTGGATAAAGCCTGCTGGTACAATAAATTTCAGCTTTTCCAGCATACTAACCATCTTGTGACATTAGCTGTGAAAAAAACCTTCATAGTTGTGCCATTCATTACAAATAATACAGTCACACTTGGATAGTTCAAACATTTATAATTCAAAATCGTCGTTAATTCTAAGTTTTCCGTGGTCCCTTGAACTTTATTACACTAATGTAAAAAACCTTACTTAATTTGAAATATTCTTTGTTTAAAACGAAGTTTATTACAACAAGTACATTTATTTGTTACAGTAAAACTTAAATTTCTCAATGTCAAAAGCGTAAACTGAATTTTTTCAATTCAAAATTATCTTTATTTCACAAAAAACTACATGTAGAATAGTACAAAAATAACCTAACCTAATAAACAATAAATTAAACTGTCTACTTTATGTAAACTAAAATACTTTTTGTGAAAAAAGTTCGGCACCCCGAAGGAAAAGCCTGTGTTGGGGTTACCTGCATTGTATATTTTTACTAATGGGCAATGGGGTACTTGCCAACAGTAATAAAGACCAACTCGATATTCTCAGTTTCATTGCTTTTGAATTGACAAAGCAATACTGTGGCAGGAATGATTTAGCTTTGAATGTAAAGAAAACACAGCAATTAATTTTCACTGCAACCGGAAACAATTATGACCCTCTTCCACAGCTATCCATCACTGACTCAACAAAATATCTTGGCTTAACCATTGACAACACTCTCTCATGGACACCCCACATAGACCAACTCATTAAAAAACTGAGCAGCAGTGTATACGTCATTAGAAGAATGAACCAAATAAGTGACTCTCAAACAGCAAGGACCGCATACTTTGCCTTGTTTGAGTCGCACTTAAGGTATGGCTTAGTGACTTGGGGTGGAACAACAGCTCAGAACTTACATAGAGTGCTGGTTGTACAAAAGAGAGCGATCAGAGCTCTCTCAGGTCTGAACTATCATGACAGCTGCAAAGAAGCTTTTAAAGAGCAAAAAATCTTGACAGTAGTGGCACTGTACATTCTCGAGACTATCATGCACGCTGTCACATCCAACCAAACAAGACTAGCCGACCAGCACCACTACAACACCAGAAACAGGCACAACTTCCTACTGGAATCTCATCATCTCAGCCTTTACGAGAAAAAGCCTTCATATAAAGGTGCAACGTTATTTAACTTGCTTCCTGACCACTTGAAGACCCTACCTGCAAGAAACCTGAAGACCGCCACAAAAAACTGGCTGCTGCAACACTCAATCTATTCTGTGAAAGAGTTCCTTGACTGGAGGAATAACGCAGCATTAGAACATCCATAACCATTGTTTTTTTCTTTTTTCTTTCTGTTTGTTGATGTATGTAATAATTTGACTCTATTGCTTTTCTCTAAGAAAATGTTAATAAAGAATTCTTTGATTTGATTTGATTTGTAAAAAGAAACAAATTAATTTGGTCTGAAAAGAAAGAGTTTGCGCCGGCCAAGAAAATAAAAGTTTTCTTACAATATTCTTAACAATTTAACAAAATAATCAAAATTAATAATATACTTGTGTGTACTACAGTATGAAATATTATTGACAGATATTCTTACAATTATTGAGGGATATACTAACAATTACATCAATCTTTACAGCATATGTTTCCAAGTACACGCACACACACACACACACACACACACACGCACGCACGCGCACATACACACACACACACACACACACACACACACACCACCTTTTAACAGTTTCAATGATGGCTACGTGACAATTCTTAAAAACTCCTCACAATACTGTACAGTAAACAAAAATTGTTTCAATGTTTTACAAAATTGATTTAAGTTGTTAAAAGCACTTAACCGTACAAAAACTAAATTATAAATTCCAGGAGCATTCCAAGTAAATGAATGCTGACATACAGTAAGTCTCGTTTTAGGTACTTGGAATAGTAAATGCCGAAAGTTATATCTATTGTTATCTTGAAAAATAGTTGTAGAGCTTCGAATAAAGAAAAATTTTTAAACTTTGTAAATGTAAAGATTTCGAAATGGAAGAATTTTCAACTGTAGAAATAGAGGCCAGGAAGGAGTTAATCTATGGGACTTGGTAATGATACGTATGAAGGATTTTTGAAGGATAGTGAGAGGATATAACGTAGAAGCATAAGTGCCACCTCAACATGCAAGGCCATAACTCAGTCTGGAGCTTACTAGAGCATGATAAACTTCTAACAACACTTTACGTGGACAAACATCACGCAGAAAATAGAAGCTCCTTACGCTTCTTAACATTTCCTTTTTCACTTTATTTACATTACCTCTCCATGATAAATTTGAATCTATTACAAGTCCCAAGTACTTAATTTCTTATTCTTTGGCAATTCTAAGGCATGAACAATTTGTATGACTTTTGCAACATAAATCAGTTCGTTATACACAAACTGTTTACTACTTAGGCTGAAAATCATTGTATTTAGTTTTCTCACTGAGAACCATGAAATTTATGTCAAACCAGAATCTCAGTAGCCTTAAATCTTCCTGTATTTTGTCATAAATTGTATCTAGACTGCCATAGCAGTAATTTAGGGCTGTATCATCTGCAAAAGCTGTTATATTTCCATTTAGTTTTCCATTACAGAGATCATTAACATATATTAAAAATAGAATTGGGCCAAGTACGGAACCCTGTGGAACACCATATTTAATTGTAACATAATCACTTTTATCAGTTCCTAATCGAACACATTGTTTCCTGCCAGTCAGGTAGCTACGAAACCAATTATGAGCTACTCCTCTTATGCCTGCTTTCCACATTTTGTTTAAAAGTATGGTGTGATCCACAGTGTCGAAAGCTTTGGTTATGTCAATATATAAGGCTGCACAATGCTTACCTTTATTTAATCCATCATATATATTGTTCAAAAAACTAAGCAAGGCATATTCTGTACTCGTTTTTCCTCTAAATCCATATTGGTTAACACTCAAAAACTTAATGTTTTCTAAGTATATCATCAATCTCTTTTTGACTAGTTTCTCAAACACCTTATCAAAGCTTGACAATAGTGAAATAGGTCTGTAACAATCAATATTTTTCCTATCCCCCTTTTTATAAATGGGTATAACAACAGCTTTTTTTAAACAAGCTGGAAATTCACCATCATCAAAGCTTCTATTAAAAAGTTATATTAAAACTGGTGCTATTAGAAAAGAGATTTTCTTCAACAAAAATGTATTCACACCGTCGTCTCCAGGTGCTTTATTATTTTTAAGTTTATTAATGATAGATTGAATCTCTTGTTTGTCAGTGGGGACCATGAACATGGAATTTTGTTCTTCAAAAGTGGAAATATTCATCGTACATATTTAAAACATTTTGAGTGTTAGATTTAATTGAATTTCTTAATTTTTCAGCAATAAAAATTAAATATTTGTTGAATTCACTTGTAATATCTTTGGAGTTTGTTATAACATTCGAACCAGCAACAATCTCACTTATCTCTTTTTTCCTATCACTATTTTCACCAATTAAATCGTTTACAATTCTCCATTTAGCACGAGGGTTCCCTGCACAGTGTTCAAATTTGTTTAAATAATACTGTTCTTTTTTCATTCTTATTACACTGTGCAGCCTGTTTCTGTAACTTTTATAATACTCTTTCAGTCTGAAATCATACGGTCTAGCTTTCATTAGCACATATAGTTTTTTCCTCACTGCAATCTTTCTACATAAATCGTCAGATATCCAAGGGGTTAACTTGACTGGCAGATTATAATTACTCGTTACTTTACTTTCAACACACTTATCAATGGTTAGAGCAGGAGTATCTAAAAAAGATTCAAACACATCAGAAACTGATCCATTCGTTTTTACAACAGGTTCCAATCAATATTTATTCATTTTGTAATTTATTGAAATCGATTTTGCAATATGTTTTATTGTTATTGTATTGGGCAGGAATATTTCTAAAATTCAATTTCAGTACATCAGTAATATCTGTAATATCTAAATGCATAACCAAAGCTTCGTAGTTTATAAGTGGCAAATCATTCCTACATATCCTCATAAAACAGTGATCTAAACAGGTGTGACTTTGGGCTACAATTCTTGTCGGCTCATCAATCAAACATTTCAAACCATTACTAGCCAACAATGTTAAATATCTTTCAACAATATGGTCATTTTTAGCCAAAATATTGCAGTTAATATCACCAGTATAGACAATGTTACGACCATGATTTTTAAACAATAGGTGCTGAAGGTCAGTCAGATACTATGCGAGAGGAACCCTGTGCAGCCTGTAGACGGCGAGCAGCTCAAGCTCAATGTTATCAATGTGACAGGTTATTTGGAGGCAATCAGCAGATTGTAATTGATAGTAAGACTAATAAATCTTTCTAAGAACTACAGTATGCGATGACAGATGTAGACTGTGGCGTAAGTGTCTTGGTGCGAGTATTGGAGAGAGGAAGGGTGAGTAGTGGGGGCGACGGCTTCCGACTTGACGTGAGTGGTGCGCTGCATGGCGTTGGTGTATGCGTACGGTGACCCTCTGTCCGCCATGTCAACTAACAGACGACAGTATGCAAGGCATCATGTTGCATCATTGTTTGTGTGTTCTGTACATTACTGCAGTGTTTTCATTTTCATACTTGTATTTTTCAGCATACGGAAAACATATTGTTGAGTAAACCACTTACTCAATAAAAAACGTATCATTGCAGGAAAAAGTCGCCATTATACATATGTGAAGTCGAAAAGGGTACAAAAAAGAAATCGCATATTGGGAAAGAATATGGAATATCCCCAAACACATTATCGACCTACCTCAAAAACAAGGATAACATTTTTTGCAATATACCACGAATCTATGGGATTTTGAGACTTTTAAACAAGTAAGGGACGGGTCCTATCCTGACGTTGATGAGTTTACAATTATATAACACATGAACTGTTACTAATTCGTGTTTTGTTGGTTATAATATCAACAACTATAGTCTGTACAGCATAACGTAAAGCTCAATGGTCGCCCGACAAATTGTCACCTGAAAAATACTTTCAAAAAATAACATATGGCCTACTGAAAATTTATAAAACGATTCCCCTAACTTTAGGGTTATGTCTTGCCCTCTTCTTTGAAACATATTCATCAAAAATGATATTCGTCAAACATAGAGATCGAGACCTTTTCATAGACCAATCATGAAAATCGGTTCAGTAATTCCTGAGATCTCAGCGTGACACAAAATCTCCTTGTGTATTAAATATATCGATTAACCCTAAAGATAAACATTGAATATCTACAAATTAAATTTGTCACTGTGGTGATGAATGTAGATTTTCGAGAAATTAAACATTGATCTGTAAATAACGCTACTACGTGGCTAAAAATAGACCAACATCTTAAAATTTAGTCTTTTTCAAAAATAGACTTTGTAACAAACAAGAATAAATGTTTTGTTATGCTATTCAGTCAATAGATGTTTTGAGAACAAAGCATTATAATTTAGAAGGATGTGTATTAGTCACTTGTTTTGGTTGTGATGTAGTCTTATGTCTGGAGTTAAATAAATTCCAACTGAGATTTATTTAAAGCTGAGTTTTCAAGTTTGGCCTAAATATTTATTAATTTTAGTGTTTATCACTCTACGTATACATTTGTGTCTTTTCAATCATAAAAACTATTTTTGAAATGTATTTTTAAATGATATATATATATATATATATATATATATATATATATATCATTTACAATCATATATTTCATATGATATATATATATATATATATATATATATATATATATATATATATCATATGAAATATATGATTATAACAATGTGTCATTTATATGGTTGTGGTAACACTATTTTAAGGTGTGCTGACTTAAATGCCATTGTTAAATTTATGTGACAATATTTACTCTCTAAAGGTAATCTAATTTGTGATATAAATATTTGGTTCAAGTTTTTATAATACCAATTAATTATTGAATTATTGATTTAAAAAATGTTATTTACAAGGTTATTTATGTATACATATTTATGTATAAAATAAACCCATATATATATATATATATATATATATATATATATATATATATATATCCATATATTTTTTAACTCAGAATGCAATGTAGAACATATTGGATATCTCGTTTGTTTATAGTTTTCATCACACTTGAAGAATCTTTCTTGTAATTAATAATAATTAATTCAACAAAATAACCTTGTAAATAACATTTTTTTAATCAATAATTCCATAATTAATTGGTATTATAAAAACTTGAATCAAATACTTATATCACAAATTGAATTACTTTTAGAGAGTAAATATTGTCACATAAATTTAACAATTGCATTTAATTTAGTACACCTTAAAATAGTCATTTAATAGCACAAAATTTACCACAATAAGAGAGCCGGTATATAAACGTAATAACAAAAAATACTTAAACTTTTAAGTGCAAGTAAATAAGTAAACTATTTTTGTTTTCCTAATAATCATTACTGCTTTCTCCAGAAATCCAAAACCTAATGGGGATGTTCCTCTACCTGCCTCATGGAATACACACGTCTCCATACTCTCACCTTTTGGAACCAAGGCTGTGGTCGGAGATCTATGACATATTTACCAGGGAAGCGTGTTTCCAGTTAGGATTAAGTGTGGAAAGTCCCCTCAGTATATGGTTAGTTCAGTTATGTTTAACACTTCTTTCAAGTGTTCTCATGCTAACTTTTTGCAGTTTTAAGTCTAATTGTTCAATGATATTTAATTTTGCATTGTACATAAAAACAGCCTTTTTAGATACCTGATGCTGATCTTGAGGAACCAAATCCGACTTTATGTAATTCGTTTGCAAATTGTTAGACTAAACTTTTCAGATCAGTTCATTTGTGTGAATAAATCATATATTCACAAAAATTTTTAAGTAGTTGTACATTTATGTATTACATTATTCCAATCAGTTCTAAAAGAATAATAAACTTATCTCAAATTAACTATTTAGAACCAGCAGAATTAATTCATACCTTTGATGAATGGAACTGCTTAGTACGCTTCTATTTGCAGTAAATGTAAAATCATGTTTTTAAATGAAGAATTTTAGATTTAAACTTAACAACTTTAAAACTATATCTGTAGTATACATCTATTTGTGTTTTATCAACATGAATATTGTGTAAAAATTAAAAAATATGTGTTTAAATTTGTAAATTAGGCAAATGCAAATAATTGGATAGCTCTGCTGAACAAAGTTGCAAGTGACAAAAACTAAATTTTTCAGGAACAAAAAAATGTAATTTTGAATATATCTACTCTAAATTGGTGTTATTTTGTCTTAAACTGTTCGTTAATGTCAAAAGTTATGTTATGCATAAATGGAAAATGTATTATGTCATCATTAACTGAAATTTTGAAATGTTAGGCAAACCAGTCCAACGGCTTGCAACGTTGTTCTTCAAATATAACAATGACTACAAAGGGGCTAATAGAATAATGTACTTAATATTTTAAATAAGGAACTTTTTACTATAAAAAATATTGTTGTAAAAATGCAGGCCTACAGTAAATATCTTATAGATATTCAGTTTAATTTATATTAACAGGCACAAGGACTGAACAATTGTTCAATTCTATACTTAAATGTTTTCTTAGTATTCAATGCATTCCTTAGGGATAAATTGGCACATCTTATACTTATTATTCATCTTTTTTTACCACTTCGACTGGAAATGTATCATTGTACAAAGGTGGGAAATCGTGAACTGACACATTCGAGTGTCTTTTGTTCCTTGAATCATTTACTTTTTTTCTAGGTGACAGAAGAACAATAAAATTGATGTAAATAAATATTGGCAGGCCTACTAATTTATTTCTACATAATATTGGAACATGATTTATAGTGCATCAGTTGTATCTATATAGTAGTATTAATATGTAAGTAGTTAGGTATGCATACAAAATAAATGTAAGCTGGTTGCAATGTTGTTCTACTCACCTCTTCTGGTGGTCGTTTTGTTGAAATATGCTGCTTTATTTGTAATGTATATGGATTTCCAGCATCTCTTGCAAGTTTACAACACATGTCTTTCCAGTTGCACACTTTCAATTTCTATTCCTGTTACCATTCATCCTTTTCTCATCGCCTAGCGGAAGAATAACACCTAACGTGACTGATATATTGTCACTTGCATTGTTGTTCTGGCTGAGCCATCCAGTTTCCCGCCTATTTTGCAGGCTCTCAGGGCTGCCAAACTCAGTATTTTTCAAAACGAAATAGCCCACGCTATGTAGAATGTTATTTGCAGTGTCAATCTGTTATAATCTCAGTTTCACAAAAACCGTCGCTTGCAATTGTTCAGCAGTGCCGCTCAATTATAGATGAAGATTAGTAACAGTTATACTAGTAAAGTTAATCACTAACTATACCTATTTTAAAAACACAGTATAAAAATGTTGAGTGCCACTGTGCTACCTTTTATACATTTTCTTATTTTCTTGTTAATATATAATATAATCGTTATACTAAACAGTATAATATTGTTAACCTCTGGCATGGTTTATTTATTCGTAAGGCGCTGATAGTCAATATATGGGCAAATGTGGAGTTGTAATGATTGTGATGAGTGTGGATGTGCAAATGTAGTCAATGTTACAAAGGCCAACGATCTCTTATAAAGTGTCATTAATTAATAGCCCAATGACAAATGAACAACAGCCGGTTATTATCAGCTGATCCTTCTCAAAGTTTGTTATGACTCTGATCGGAATGAACTTTAGAACTTTTAGCTTATGAACCTGATATTTAACCAATTACGCTTATGACCAGGGCTCATAAGTCTTTTTTTCTTATAGGTGACTAAGGGGCTAAGGAGTGTAAGGTCCAAAGTTGAAATCCTTAACTGATCTGACAGGCAATACTTACTCGTTGAATAAAGTCCATACATTGGCCTGCAGGAACATGTGAACTGGCTAATGAAGTAATAACAAGATTTTTCTTGTTAAGTACATTTGCTAGTGCCCTATTTCTCCTATTGTATTAATTGTTATCTTATAAATAACAAGTGTCAATATTTGTGCTTCAGTATCAACGCCGGTTGCACAGCACTTCCAGCGCTACTCAATATTAAGCAGGTCATGCAACAGAGGCAAGTTACTGGTATCTGGAATGGCAAGGACGAGTTACCGGTAAATATCCAAGTGTATAATCAGATATTGTAAGATATCGCAGTCAGATTTCTGAATTAGATCTAAGCAGAATTCAATTTTCAAAAATAACTTAATACTGACATAATAATAATACTTATTTGTTACTAGGCTGAACTGATATTTTCTAAATATCAACTTTTCTATTTTTGATTCATACTAGTAGATTGTGTGGTACAGTGAACTTTACCCCTTCAGTATTAAGACGAGCATCTCAGAGTTACAACTTTTGATCTTATTGTCTTCCAATTGATATCATGATGACGAGAGAAGTCGGGCACATTAATATCCCCTGTCCTTTATTAAATTTGAACAGAATTGTTTTTTCACTGAGCATCGGAGACAAGATCAATGTGGCCCCATTTCATGATGTACACTTTTATGCATTTATTATGCAAAAAACCTTGCACTGAACTGTTATGTATTGGTATACTAGAATGGTTGATCTAATCAGTTTATACTATAAGCAATAATTATATTAAATTAATACATTACACTAACAATCAGACGGGTTTGATAATGTGACTTTATTACCTGGAAGATTGTTCCTCTTGTGTTGTGTATTTGATTGTTAAGTTTCATTGTTACCTGTTCACTTGTCATATTCAATTTTTTGAGAATTGGTTGTATTTTTAAATAGTAAATTATTAATAAAATTTATTCAATAGTCAAATTGAAGGGAAAGCTACTAATTCAATTTGATTAATAAATGAAGATTTTGAGTTTCAGGAGGCATAATATGAGAGAGTTTTCTGCAATAATCAATAAGCCTAATTATAAATTTGGTTTGTTAAAAAGTATTCCTAATGCTGATTTATTTAGTTTCACTAATAATACGCTTTAATAAACAAAATTATCAACTTAATGTAGTATTTATTTATAAAATCTACAGACTTACAAACCTGGTAGAGTAATTGAACATGTAACATTATTTATGTGGTTATGATATAAGTGATCTAGCATGGCGATTAACCTGTCCAGTGATCTTATGGTGGAAGGAGTTACATTTTTAATGTATTGGCAATCAACTAATGGATTGATACCCAACACCACAGTGTCATCTCAGGAATTATTATTTTGGGTTGTACATTAATCTCCTCCTCTGCTACCAGTAGATGTTCCAGGAGATATATATATTTTATTTAACAACGCAGACTTTATCTTTTGATTTTCATTACATTGCTGGAAACAAAGATTCAGCACAATTAAATAGTATAACTATTTTGTGTTTCTGATCCAACAATAAATTGCTAAATACGACATTTAGGACCCTGGAAGCTACGCTACCAATTTAGCAGAGTTATCCATTGTCACTAATTAATTAATTTTTATATGGTTGTCATTTGCCCTTTTAAAGGAAAAACTGTCATAAGTTGGTCAGAGGGTGACAAGATAAAGAACCAAAACAATTTGGTCTAGTAAAAAAAAGATAGCTCACTATAAAAGAGTGCAAGAAGTGTAGGCAAAAAGAAAGGCTAACTCATCAAAACATGGTTGACTATACACTTTAATTCACATGTTCTGTCAAGGCCATTCATAAATAATAATGAAAACCAAAAGGTTGTATATGTCAAAGATATTTCCTACTTCACTAAGTAATGATAAAAGGACAATTTCTTGACTTGCTGGCAGAGACCTCTAGCATCCCATATTACAATTAATTATAATTTGCAACAATACATTTGTAAATGTGGTTAACAGATCGAGATAGACCTAGGCCAAGATAACCGATACCACAGTGTGTTTGCTTGCCCTATCCTCAGACAGCAGAGTACAGAGATAAACCCTCCCATGCGACTGGTCTGTGGACATGTCATCTCTCGAGATGCACTTAACAAACTTGGCAGCACAAACAAGTAAGTCCTAGCTTCGTTGAGCATGATCCTATAAGCCAATATGGCTAACAAAGAAAGTTGGAAAACATTATAATTAAATAATGTCTAATATTAAGAATACTATATTAACTTGGATTATTGATAAAAAAAATGTATTAAAATTAAAAAAAATACTTGCTCCATACAATTTTTTTTTAATGATGTAGTTGCTTTAATACTAAACTTTTTTCCCATTTTGGAGTTCAAAGAAAATAATGCTTTGATCAAAAATTTTAACTTATTCTCACTCATTGCATAGTTTATTACAAACAGTTGACTTTATTCAATAAACAAATAGTTTACTTTATAGTCAAATACTGATATTAAACTTGGATCATCACTATTGTTAGGGCAGTGACTGTGTAGGATTCAATTAATAGTTATGAGATTTGTTATTAACATGCAAAATTAAATATAATATTCATACTAATTTTAACACATTCACTGCTAAAAATTATTAGTAGTAGGTCCTAAAATGCTAAAAAATATTCTTTGTGAAACACTTACCAATAGGTATGATTTCGTCAATTTTCCATCAATTGAAGTTCAAAACATCCAAAAAAGGAGTTTTTTGTGACGTCACAGATGCCGTCTTGGATCCAGGACGCGCGCACTCCACGAGAGTCTTCCAATGTGCAAGTCTTATAAAAGTGGAGAAAACCAATAGTTTGTCACTATATGTATTGAACTGTATGTAGTATTACTTATTTACAATATATACAGCCCCTCCCACCACCCACAGTTCGTAATTTCTTACATTTGCCTATGAAACAAATTGAAGCAGTCAACTGCACACAGCCCAGGACTTTCTGGGCACAGAGAGCACATAAAGGTAGTGAGCTGCTTCTTTTTTTGCTTTGAACACTGTCGACATCGTTTTCTTTTAGTAGATCCTTTACTGTCCACATCAGGTATTTTCACTAGTCTGTGAAGTGTGTTTCGTTGAGGAGGGGTGCGAACAGCAGGTCCAGCTTTAGGAGGCAGTAGTTCTTCCAACAATAGAAAACGAAAGTCATACAGTGGCATTTTTTTCTTTCTGTCTGTTTTCATGTTTTCAATGTTATACAGATGAAAAGCATTGATGGTTATCATCTGAATAAGGTGGATAAAAATTTGTTTATACCACCTAACGGTTTTTCTTTCAAAAGGGTGATACGCCATCATTTGATCGGATCGGTCAATCCCCTTCATATGTGCGTTATAGTGCACTATGGGGTTCGGTTTTTGTTTTTCCTGTTTCCTTTTGTTAACCACCGTCACCATATCATTTTCGAATTCTGTCGAAATATACATTACCAGACGCTTGTCGCGCCATTTACCAATCATGACTCCTTCAGCATATTGAGCCACTGTATCACCTTTTCCCAATACAGCATTTTTCACGTCTTCAGGGTTGAGTTTCCTGTTCATTTGAAGAGTTCCAGTGCAATAGGTGTTGTTTTGAAGTAGTGTTGCTGCCAAATGAAAAGAATTATAAAAATTATCAAGATACAACAAGTGGCCGTTGTTCAACATCCTCTCCATGAGCTTCATCACAACTTTTACAGAGTAACCCTGGCCAGAAATGTCGTCATCAGCACCGGCATACACCAAAAATTTCATAATTAGTCAATCTGGTTCAGTCACTGAGTAAAGCTTCACACCATACTTGTGACGCTTGTTTTTTATATATTGTCGGAACGTGAGTCTGCCCCTCCACAGAACCATTGACTCATCAATGGACAACTCTCGAGACGGATAATAAACTGATGCCATTTTGTTATTAAAATAATCAATAAGCTCCCTGATTTTGTAGAGACGATCTGTAGGTTGTGGCTGACCAGGTGGTATGATTTTAGAGAAGTTTATACATCTGAGAATGAGCAAAAACCTGTCCCTACTCATGTACTCCCTAAAGCATGGCAAATTTAGTAACCGATGCTTTCGCCAATAATCTTGAAGTCTGTTCAGCTTGATTGTGCCTGTATGCAACAATAGGCCTAAAAAGATTTTCAACTCAGGCACAGTCAACTCTCTCCAACGAGTAATTCGTGATTGATCAGTAGTATTTGGACCACAGAACAGTTCCAATGCATATTTATTTGTGTATTTACAAATTGACTCCAGTAGTGGCTCGTCTAATAGAAAAAAGAACCAATCAACAGGCCTATTATCCCCAGGAATAGGCACTAAAAGTTTGTTTTCTTTAGTGAATGGGATTTCCCTTAGGCCTAGAGTTCGGTTACTCCAAACAGGGTTATAGTTTACGTCTACATTGTCATCTTCATCCAAAGATCTTTCCGCTGGTGTATCGTTACTTGAGTCACTGTCAAAGTCAACATCACTATTTATTTCATGTTCAGAATCACAACTATCCGCCATTTTAAACTAATAAGTAATATAAAATGAAAATAATATAAAACACAACACAAAAGACACAGTTTATACATACACTAACATAAATATTAGTATAGTAATAAAAACACCGAACCGAAAACCAATTATGCACGATTGTTATATAGGTTCAACTTGACATGCTCACAACGTATAGTCCGTCCCCGTAAACTGCTGAGCTCATATTAAGGCATTGTACATGGCTTTACAGGGCGTATCAGATCCGCGACGCGCGCACCGTACGCTCCGCCCTCCCGTCTCAGATCCGCGACGTGCGCAGTGAACGTGTTAATTCATGTTTATTAATTATTATCTGTTATTCAAATATGTGATTAGGAAATATAGGATCAAAATTGATGTGGCAAATCACGTAACACGTGAGTTTGTCTTGGTTGCCCTATAGCGCTAGTTGAAAGTACAAGGTGTGTTTTTAAAGTAAGCACTGTTTTGGAATCCCACTATTGTTTCACTACGGTCGGCATTCAGCGCATGCACGCTGGGAACTACTATGAGTTGGTGAGCCACAGCCACCGGTACGGATCAATTCAACTGTATTTAAGGTCGCTTATGACTGTTTAAAATTCCTCCACCGATTAAAAATGCCGCTGACTGTGAATTATGCGCTGTGTAAGGTTTCATAATGCTAATGTTGTGAAATCAGCTAACATTCCTGTTGAGTGTCACCGTGACAGTTTGGTTTCAAAAATTGTAACCATCACGATTCTAATGCTCTAGGAATGTGAATTAACTGGTTAAACATTTGTTTTTGTGATTCTCCGTCAGCATTTTGCTAACCTAGCGTAAACATAACTCTTGGTACTTTAAACGTCTGTCACAATTTCATAAATCGCACTTCTTGACACTTGAAGACACACTACATAATGATGCAGTTGTAAAATGTCTGTTTTTCTTTTCTAGCTTTTTCATCAATGTTTTGCACCAAGCAATCATTAACGAGTAAAGGTTTCCCACTTGATCCCTCATCATGCTCATTCGTACGGCCATATTAAAAGCTCTCACCCATTTCCATACCAACCCATCACATTCTGTTTTCTCAATAAACTTCACAGACCTCTCGATGAATGTTCGCTGCTTTCATGCCTTTAGTTTGAAACTAAAACTTATCACAACATTTGCTTTACAGTTGGCAGCATTTTATATTACACAGCAAACAGTATTACCCAGTGTGCATGGGCTGAACACCAACCGCAGCGTTACAGCAGCGGGATTCCAAACCGGTACTTACTTTAAAAACACGCTTCGTACTTTATATTTTGATGTTATTTTGAACTTACTTTATTACTTCAATAGATCAGTCACCAGTTTATGGAGATAAATTTTCTCATCTATCAATATTTATTTATTTATTATTTTGATGTTGGGCCTTTTCAATATCAATGGATGCTATGTTAATTTGTGGATTATAAATGAAAAGATCACAATTTATCTCAAGTAATTAATTATGTTTCCAAAAATTGTATAACCTTTTATGCTTTTCATACTTTCAAAATAAAATGTTCTCAAAATGTTATGTGACAAATACTGTCGACATAGAAATTATGTGTAGCCTACCTGAGTTTAAAGATTGTTTACTAAGAAACAAAGAGGCCTATGAAAAAATCAGGCAGACCATTGTTTTCCTCGTTTGATTTTATGTTATGATTGATGTATATTAATTCAATAAAATATGTATTGTGTGGCTTTAATAGCCAGCCACCAGACTAATAAAATATTTTAAACATACTTTTCAGAATGTCAAAATCAAATCTAAAATACAAAGTACTTTTATCTTAATGTTTCAATTTTGATCTCCTGTCATAGAGCCAAATCCAGGTTTTGTAACCATTCAACACCTGATTCTCTGAATTATTTATTATTAATTTGATTTTCTGACAATTTGTATCTGTACTTTACTCGTTTTATGTAATTAATGTTGGAAATAAACTCTTATTTGATTTGTTTCATATACCATGATAAACTGGAGGTCTATTGGTTTCTGTGGACCATGGGCTAGTAATAAATGAACATTTATACGGATCACATGTCTTTAGTTAGTTATGAACACATCATTCCTTCATTTACACTCATTCAATAGTCATAATAAAATTACTTATTATATAATTATGGAATATGCTTCCTGACAATATAAAAATTATAGGCAAGGGTTCTCGCTTTGGGGTGGAGCTAAAGGACCAATTTTGCGGGACCTGTAGAGTGGTTGAGCGGTTGCGTTCGATGGTCATGGTTTGCAGGCGGTATGTGTGAGTGGTGGATGATTGTGTTTTCAAAGAATTGCATTTATTCATTAATATTGATTTGTTATAGTTATTTTTAATTGTTACACGTTGAGTCTTTTGATTTATAGTTGATGTTCTAATTTCAATTGGTTTTTTATTTTGTTAATAGTAATGTTTTATATTTTTTAATTCATTAATTTTTGTTAATGTTTAGTAAGGTTGTTAGGTGGTAGAGAGGACTGACCAGTCCTAAGTCAAAGTCAAAATTTCTTTATCCGCTTTTATACAATAATTGTACATGGAATAGTGTCATTATGCATTTATACTAATTAAAATATATCACTAATATTCCTTGTCTTGACATAAGACACTAGGCCTAAGTAAAAAGTATCATTAAAAAAGTGGTCCTAATGAATAAAATTCTTCCAGTGAATAAAATGCATTCTGCAACAAAAAGTTTTTAAGCAATAGTTTAAACGTTTTTATATCATCTACTTCTCTTATTATTTTGGGAATATAGTTAAAAAAATTTATTCCAGAATAAGTGGTGCTTCTCTTAAACTTTTCTAGGTTATGATGAGGTAAAATTATGGTAGCTTTGTTTCTGGTGTTATAAGAGTGAACCTCATTCAAAGTTTTTAAATTACGTTTGTGATTTTTTACATAAGTGACTGTATCAAAAATATATTGGTTATGAACTGTCAATATTCTTAATTTGGTAAAATGTTCCTTAACCGAATCATCACTTTTTAATCGCAAGATTGTTCTTAAAGCTTTTTTTTGAAGTTTGAGAATTTTATTTAAATTTTGATTTGAGGTCCCTCCATAGTCAGGTATCCCGTAGGATATATGAGATTGAATATGAGCGTAAAATACAGTTCGAAGCACTGATAAACTACAGAGAGAAGATAATCGTTTTAGAGCATAGATACCTGAGTTAATTTTATTGATCATGTGGTCAACATGTGAATCCCAGGTGAGATGTTTATCCACATACAGACCTAAAAATTTGATTTTTTCTGCTTCATTTACAAACTCATTATCAATACAAATTTGAAATTCATGGATGTTTCTATTTTGTTTTGTTCCAAATGAAATAAAGTTAGTTTTTTCATATTTAAAATAAGACCATTATTTATAAAAAAAAATTGAATTCCAGATAGTTCAGTGAAAGAGGCTAATTCTAAATCTAAGCTGGTTTTTGCTGACATAATGAGATTTGAGTCATCTGCGTAAAGACAAAATTCATTTTTAATTCCATCAAACTGACTCAGACCACTGGGCATATTTTGGATGTAACATATAAATAATAGAGGCCCTAAAATTGACCCTTGGGGAACTCCATATTGAATTTCTTGTAATTTAGATTGAAATTTGGATATCCTGTTGTTCTGAGTTTTAGCAATCTCAACATATTGCTTTCTATTTGATAAATATGATTCAAACCAATTCAAATAGTTATTTTTTATTCTAATTTCTTGCAATTTTTTAATTAATTTACTGTGTGAGATGTTATCGAATGCTTTAAATAGGTCCATAAATATTCCTGCAACTTTATTTTTTTTGTCTATGGATTCAATTAGGGAGTCAGTAAAACTTACAAGGGCTGTGAGTGTTGATCTATTTTTGCGGAAACCATGTTGTTCCTCATCAAGAATTTTATATTTTTCTAAATGTTCGGTAAGCCTAATCTACATTGCTTTTTCAAAAATGTTTGACATTGATGGGAGAATCGAAACTGGGCGATAATTTTGAATATCAGTTTGGTCCCATTTTTTAAATATTGGTATAACCTTTGAGATTTTCAGTTTACTAGGGAATATACCAGAGATAAAAGAAGAATTTACTAAGTGTAACAGCGGTTTAATTAATGGTATTCTAGCCAATTTTAATATTGTAGTCGGAACCTCATCATAACCATGACCACTTATATAACTTATCCAACACTTATCCTAACTCGCCTTATAAAATAAAGACCATTTTAATTTAATTTTATCATATTCATCACTTAAGCATTTGAATTGAAAAATAGTTAATATTAATCTGTGATTGCTTTTGTACACTTACATAAATTATTTATTGTTTCAGGTTGAAATGCCCTTATTGCCCCCTTGAACAAAATCCAAGCGAAGCTCGTCTGATTTTTTTCTAACTCCTTTAGGTCATAGAGCTTTTGGTTCTGGGTGCAATATAAATATTTTTGTATGTAAATAAATATACCGATTTTAGATTATGTTGTGATATGGATTGTAATCTAACGATAGAGAAAAAATAAATCATTATGTATTATTTTATTTTATTCTATTTAAGCAGAACTTGATTTAGATTTTTATGCCTTGAGCAAGATTTGTAGTGGATCTTTTGCTTATCAATTAGTTATAAGTGGAATTTCTTTTTGTAAAATACAATTAAGTGAAATATCAGTAAATTTTAATTCTGAGACTGATATTTTATTCTAGTGTTGGAAATCGTAATGAAAAGCAGTTTTCATAAATGTACAGAATATATTTAACTGAAATTTCTATCTATGCTCATGTGACTGTGATTAGCAACATGTTAAATTGTTTTTAAGACTGCAGTTGAAATAAATCCACCACATACTTTAACAGTTAATTGCCTTAATAACATAACGATAATGTTTCAAATTATATTGTTTTTTGAATATATTTAGAAATGGAAAATTTGTAAAGCTGAATTAAGTAATTTTTATTAGAAATATTTGTATTTTTATCAAAATGAACATAATTTTGCAGTATATAAAAGTATTCAATAAAAATGAACTTCTCCCAACACAAATACAAAATGTACAAATATTATGGTGATTGATTTTGGTAAACTACATTCACCTTCTTCAGGCCAGAGGAATTCACAAACTAATGACATTGGTGTTCAACTATGCTCTTGTCACAATCGGGAAACTCATGAAGGTTGGCTGGTCAATCATCAAAATGGGGAATGTTGAAATATAAATAGTCAATTACTATTGGTTATTTATCTTCTTATTGGATGAAAATATATATGAAACATTATTTCAGATTCAAAATTAACCTGTTTATTCCTAAGTTTGTTATGATCCTTACATTTTTCTTAAACATATAATTCTTCCCATGAATTCATAATCCTACCCTTATTCCAAACTTTGAAAATATCTTTTGTTTTAATTTACAGTCTGATCTATATAAAACATATCACAGTCATTACAGTTAAGCTTATATTCCAGAGTTACTATATTTATCTTTAGAATATTAGAGAGATAGGACATCAGCAAACTTACCTTAAAAGACAAGTTCACTAACATCAGAGTAGTAGTCACAAACACAAAATAAACACAATCTCACAAATTTTCAACACCACTGGCATTTTCTTCAGGCGAGTAGAGAGAGAGTTCTACACACCTGAAGAAAATGCCAGTGGTGTTGAAAATTTGTGAGATTGTGTTTATTTTGTGTTTGTGACTACTACTCTGATGTTAGTGAACTTGTCTTTTACGGTAAGTTTGCTGATGTCCTATCTCTCTAATATACTAATTCCTGGCCTAGTGCCCTTTAACCTAACCTATATTTATCTTTAGTTTCATTGATTGGATGTTAAATACTGTACAAAGAATTGCAAGTCTTCAAAGCTACTGTCAAGTCAAATTTCTTACGAGGGTCTTCCAGAAAGTAAAGAACGTTTTGGAATAAAAAATTATAAACGAAAGATAACAACACAGAATTTTATTTACATACTCACAGTAACCTAGCCTACTTCTCAATATTGTCAAGGCATTTATTGTACCGAGGAATCAGTTTTTCAATGCCGGTGCTATCTTTTCAGCCGCCAAAGATCTGAGCCAGGATGTCACTTCTTCTTTCAGTTCTTCATCGTTTCCAAACTTCTTCCCACCCAAGAATGTTTTTAGTTTCGGGAATAGATGGTAATCTGAAGGCACAAGGTCCGGACTATAGGGAGGGTATCCAGAAAATTTCCCACTTTAGACCTTGAAGTTCTTGCTGGGTTCGCACCGATGCATGGGGTCGAGCATTGTCGTGGATCAAAAACACTTTTTTTTGGTTCTTCCTTGGTTGAACATAATGCACCAATTCCTCACTGAAGATTCGTCCGTTACATTCTCACCATAAACAGTGTTTATTTGCCTATAAATTTCGATAGGCCGAACATTTTGAGCATTCTAAAACCGAATGACACTACGCACTTTGCATTTGGCGGGATTTTCAATGAGCACCGCCATTTTGAAAGTTTACAGAGCAAAGACGCGTGACCGCACAGGAACGAAACTCGGCTCTCACTGACCGAACAGCCAGAGGTAACTAGCGTGTACACAGTCGCAGTGGTTGGGATCGGCGCCGCACGTGATACACAATTGTTCTTTACTTTCTGGACGACCCCTCATAAATCTAATAGTTATGTTTTGTGTAAACTGTCCAGTGTAGTGAAGAGATACATAGTTCTCTATTTAAAAATAAGATAATCTCCACATTATTTGTCCTTAATTATTTTCCGATCTCATCGTCTATTGATGGCTTGTATCCATTTGATTTCGCTGTTGATTCAATGAAATCTATTTCCTGGTTTTTTATGCAATGCTTCAAGGTTTTAAGTATTCCCTATATAATATACTTCTTAAACTAGAACTTTAACTTTTTTAAGATACAGGGTGGATTGAACTATCATTTATTGTATAATTAGTCTGAGTTGATTTCCTGAAAATTCTATAGCTAAGTTTGCTATCATCACGAATTATCGTTGGATCTAGAAAATTAATTTGAAACTTTGATTCAATTTAACTGGTAAAACTAAGATTACAATGACGACAGTTAAGTAAATTGAGCATATTATATAAATCATTAAATATAACCCAGTATACCATCAACATATTGGGCATAAAATATAATATAATATTCCTTATTCAATTTATCCAAAAAAGAGTCTCCATGGTGTTGTGAATGCACTTTGGACAATATAGCTGAAAATGGACTACCCATGGCCAAATCATCATTTTGCTGGTAAAATTTGTTTTTAAACAGAAATACAGTTGTTTTGTTTCAAAATAAGTTTTGGCAACTTAACAATCTGATTTATAGATAAAGAAAATAATATTTATTAAAATAATAAATTGACAACTGCCTCACATTTGAGGTGACCATAAAGATTCAGTACAAAATAATTTTGTTAATTTATTTTATAAAATAAATGGTGGTTGATATGTTGTAATTTTTCAAGAACGATGAGGTGAATTTAGATATTGTTCCTCTACTTCCAAATAAAAGGCCAATTACTTCCCATATTACTACATCATATTTTTTAATTAAATGAGGAATGCAAGGTTCATAAATTTTCTTCATTGTTGACTAATTGAGCCTGATCTATTGTAGTTTCAAATCTTATTGTAGGATCTACATAATTAGGGAATTTTTACTTTTTTTGTTTATAACAATTATATTGATTCTTCTATTTGATCCTTATGTTGACTGAACGTGCATTTCTTCATGTACATCCCAATTTTTTTGTCTGAATTCATTTGCCAACATTGTTCTTACTTTATGATGACTATTATTTCTTAGTACATACTTTTATTCAAGAAGTTTGTTCTTAACTATGTTAGTTGTTTCATTAACATTAGTATACAAATTGTAAATATCAAAATTAGTGTTATTACACAACTTGACACCACTGACCTTATCAACATAATCAATGATGTTCTTAACAGTGTATTTGTATCCTAGGTTCAAAGCAGAAGTTAAAATATTTGACAATATCTTTGATACTCAGTAAGTAGGAGCAGATAAGAAATTTACCAAAGGCCTAGGTACCCTCCCACCCATACACGTACAATGGTATTAGGCTTATTAATTAAAGGAATACCATTCATTATGGATGCCTTAGAATTATTCATAACAGATCTAAAAAGAAAATTACATCAGTACAAGTTTGTTGATCTCTTCCTGAAATTTAGATAAACTTAGTTTCCTTGATGAAATTCAGTTTTGGTCATATAATCTTCTTTTATAAAGTTACGATTGCATTACTCTTATCTGCTTTTACTGCATATAGATCTATTTTGTTTATATCATGTCTAATCTCGTTTCTTTACAATATTTTAACTGTGATATATTACATTCAATATCTATTACTAATTTATCAATTTACTATTTATTATTACAAAATTATTTGGTTCAATAGCAAAACACATAATTTTCATATTTACGCCACAGATGTAGAGTTCTATCTACATAGTCGTATTGAATAATTAATTAAGGTTTATTGGTTTTTTTTAATAAAACAGAATCAAACCTAGATCGTTTAAACAAGTAAATAATTTTATTCCAACACGGTACTACAAAAAACATCTTTTAGCAATATTGAAAAGGAACTACTGTCAGCGCAGAAATTATGTTAACCTGAGTTTGAAGCGGTTGTATATTAAGAAATGAAGGCACCTGTGAAAAATCCAGTCACACTATAGTTTACTCGTTTAATTTTGCATTAAGACATTATGTATTTCAACATTTTATTTTAAGTTTAATCATTTTTATCCTAGTTTGAACAAAAAAGTACCAAAATATTTACTAGTTTTCACTATGAATCAACTTTACATTTATTGATAGAACTTTACTGGTTGATAGAAATGTTATATAAATTTCAGAATTTTAACCTATTAAGATAAATTTCATATCAATTTCCTGAAAAAAATTTGTCTTGGCTTATAGTGATTGAAAAATTATTTGCTTAGTCACATAAATATCAATAGTAACGGTAAGTTACTCATACATAAGGACTAGTGAATGTGCAGAAAGACCACTCTTCGCCCCTCTGGCAATAAGACCAATGACTCACCTGGTTCTAGAAGATGTAAGACTGATACCCAGGTCTCTGTCACTAAAACGTTCCAGGATTGCTCCATTACCAGCATATTTGTTAACAATAGAGTGGACTCCTCTGCTGAAAGTAATTATTTTGCATTTTTTGACACTAAGCTGACATTTGGTAAATTTGACACCAGTGCACACACAACATGACCAAGGGATCGTTGTAGAACACCATAGTCAAGAGGAGATTTAATTGGGTAATAGAACAGCTTATTACCATCAGCATACAACAGGAATTTAGATTCAACCCTTTCAGTAATATCATTTATGGAGAAATTAAAAATATAAGGTCCAAAAGAAGGGAATATTGGTGAACCCCAGACTACTGAGAAAGGATCAGATATGCCAGGGTTTTATTGCACTACGGAAAACCTTTCACTCAAATAGATGTGAATGCAAGTTAGGAGAGGGTCACATATACCATATCAGCTTTTGAATCAACAATTTGGCATACCTTGTAATCATAAGTTACTTTTCTAAGCACAAGTACAGTGATTTTAAATTGATTTTTATTTTAAAAGATTCAACGATATGGCCTGATCAGTGCTGGAAGAACTAGTGCGACTTCCACTTTAAAAATTAATCGCACATAAAATTATATTCTGCTCAAACTCAGTAAAAGCCTATATTGCGGGTATCTTGAACCAGGACTATCCAATAGTGAAAATAACTGGTTTTAATATTGTCATTAAGTTTAACTGGTTTGGATGCATGAGTAACCTGGGTAAAATTCTTTGAAAACCCCTTTATTCATCACAGCCTAAAATTAGCAATATGGCTTTATAAAATCAAGTGGACAGCGGCCCATTGCCGACGTGGCAAAGTTGCCCAGGGCATTTACCTGCTCCTGTGTCTTATCATTAACCCTTTTAAATACAAATAACTTGCCATTAATATTGATGTTTAAAGGGTTACAACATGACCAAGCAATTAATTTTAAGATCACTAGAAGCCAAAAATAAATTGTCTCAGGAAATTGATAAGAACTTTTTTACTTATTAGTTAAAATTCTAAAACTTGAAGAAAACATTCCTGCCGAGGTATTAAAATATGAACATGATACAATAACAACTTTTGAAGTAATAAAAATGTAAAGTTGATGCACAGTGAACACTTTTTAAAATTTTAGTACTTTTTTGTTCTAACTAGGATAGAAATTGTTAATACAGTACTTAGATCAAAATTTAAAATACATTTGTCAGCGTAAAATGAAACGAGAAGAACAATGGGGTAACTGGATTGGATTATTTAAAAGTCTCTCTGTTTCTTAGTATACTACCTTCAAACTCAGGTTCACATAATTTCTGCACTGACATTATGTGTTAGAGCCAAACATTTCACTGTTTGCATAAAAGATTTCTAATGTTTGGGATCAAGCAGACCAACGTTATATATACCAACAAGCAATATACCTCTGCTTCATTATCATGATAAATTATCTACAAAGCTACAGCCAAACTATCTGTGAAATAAATAAGGAGAGCAGTGTCCTCCAATGAATATATCAAGCCCATCAGTAAACAGAACTGTTATCCAAACCGAGAACTATAAATGCTCCTTATCTTTTAGACGAAATCAAATCAACTACTAACATAATTTATAATATAGAGTGCAAACACAAACTATTAAATTTTTCGGTGGTGTTATTATGTTCACAAATGTAGATCAGGTGTGTCTTGAAGTCACAGCCCTAGGCTTATGGGCTCTTGTCGGTCATAATTATCATTGAAACTTTTAAGGCCACTGGGATGGAGTCCTTGAGTTGGAAGCAAATGAAATCATGCCAGAAACCTTCCCGGAAGGGAACTCTACAACTTGCCGAAGTCTCATGGCAATCGATGAGTGGTTTAGTAATGTATAAAGGACAAATACACATAAATATATATATATATATATATATATATATATATATATATATATATATAAATAGATAATAAGCTTCATTACCAAGGAAAGTGTTAGGTTTATTTGCTTAACAGAGCCAGTTAAATGCAGCAAGAGCCATAGCATTAACGAGGGGCAATGGGTAATGTGGTGAGTGGCAAGACGAGGATGAAAGCCAAGCCTGGCTAATTAGTAATGAATGATGCAACTCACAACAGAGTTAAGCAGCCAAATGTTTCTGTTGTTTTCATTACTTCATTTGCAATTATCTATCTACTCTGACTGTGAAACACTTTTAATCCACCAATACAAGAATGTTCTAGTTGATGAGCTTTTATTTTAGAACAAGAACATATTGCAGAAGCTAACCAGTATAGTACAACACAGAAATATCTTGCTAATCTGGACCATTATTTTAGAACAAGAACATATTGCAGAAGCTAACCAGTATAGTACAACACAGAAATATCTTGCTAATCTGGACCATTATTTTAGAACAAGAACATATTGCAGAAACTAACCAGTATAGTACAACACAGAAATATCTTGCTAATCTGGACCATTATTTTAGAACAAGAACATATTGCAGAAGCTAACCAGTATAGTACAACACAGAAATATCTTGCTAATCTGGACCATTATTTTAGAACAAGAACATATTGCAGAAGCTAACCAGTATAGTACAACACAGAAATATCTTGCTAATGTGGATCATTATTTTAGAACAAGAACATATTGCAGAAGCTAACCAGTATAGTACAACACAGAAATATCTTGCTAATGTGGACCATTATTTTAGAACAAAAACATATTGCAGAAGCTAACCAGTATAGTACAACACAGAAATATCTTGCTAATCTGGACCATTATTTTAGAACAAAAACATATTGCAGAAGCTAACCAGTATAGTACAACAAAGAAATATCTTACTAATCTGGACCATTATTTTAGAACAAGAACATATTGCAGAAGCTAACCAGTATAGTACAACACAGAAATATCTTACTAATGTGGACCATTATTTTAGAACAAGAACATATTGCAGAAGCTAACCAGTATAGTACAACAAAGAAATATCTTACTAATCTGGACCATTATTTTAGAACAAGAACATATTGCAGAAGCTAACCAGTATAGTACAACAAAGAAATATCTTACTAATCTGGACCATTATTTTAGAACAAGAACATATTGCAGAAGCTAACCACTATAGTACAACACAGAAATATCTTGCTAATCTGGACCATTATTTTAGAACAAAAACATATTGCAGAAGCTAACCAGTATAGTACAACAAAGAAATATCTTACTAATCTGGACCATTATTTTAGAACAAGAACATATTGCAGAAGCTAACCAGTATAGTACAACACAGAAATATCTTACTAATGTGGACCATTATTTTAGAACAAGAACATATTGCAGAAGCTAACCAGTATAGTACAACAAAGAAATATCTTACTAATCTGGACCATTATTTTAGAACAAGAACATATTGCAGAAGCTAACCAGTATAGTACAACAAAGAAATATCTTACTAATCTGGACCATTATTTTAGAACAAGAACATATTGCAGAAGCTAACCAGTATAGTACAACAAAGAAATATCTTACTAATCTGGACCATTATTTTAGAACAAGAACATATTGCAGAAGCTAACCAGGATAGTACAACAAAGAAATATCTTGCTAATCTGGACCATTATTTTAGATCAAGAACATATTGCAGAAGCTAACCAGTACAGTACAACACAGAAATGTCTTGCTAATGTGGACCATTAGCATTTTTAATATCATGGACCATTTTAAATCGGGAAATGGACCATTTCCCGATTTAATATCATCAATCAACATCAGTATGGATTTCAACAGGGAAAGTCAACAACTTCAGCTTTGTATGACTTTATAAATAAAATTTATAAGGCCTTGGATGAGTTGCAGGTGGCTATCGGCTTGTTCTGTGACTTATCCAAGGCTTTTGACTGTGTTCATCACAATATTTTACTGTCGAAGCTCAGTCATTATGGAGTCAGAGGAGTAGCTTTGGAGTGGTTCCAATCTTTTCTGTCTGGTCGCAAACAGCGTGTCTCTTTAAATACACAAAAAGACTGCTTTTATTCACCGTGGGAATTGATTTCCATGGGTGTTCCTCAAGGTAGCATCCTTTCTCCCATTCTATTTTTAATCTACATAAATGACTTGAAAATTAAATGCGAAGATTCACACATCAATATGTTTGCTGATGACGTGTCTGTCATTATCACAAACAAAAATTCTGATTCTTTAGGAACCTCTGTTAGTCGAACAGTAATTGAACTTCTCAAATGGTTTCAGGACAATGGACTTTTGCTAAATTTAACTAAGACGGCAGCTGTATTTTTCCATAAAAGTGTTTTGATACGTCCATTGATTCATGAAATACCCATCACCCCATCTTGCATCCTTAATATAAGACCAAATGCAGTATTCCTTGGAGTAAATATAGATCAAACCCTGTCATGGGGAGTTCATTTAGAAAAACTCAATAAAAAATTAAATTCTGCTACTTATGCTATTCGGGTGCTAAAGCCTTGCAGTAGTACTGAAACATTGTTAGATGTGTACAGAGGTTACTGTGAAAGCATCATACGGTACGGGATTTCCATTTGGGGCTCTTGCTCCCAACTTGAAAAAATCCTAAAAAGTCAAAAAAAAATATTAAGAATTATATTTAATGTCCCTCAACGACACTCATGCAAAGATCTTTTCAAAAAACACAAAATTCTTACAGCTCACTCGCTATACGTACAGGAAGTCCTAGTTCTTACATTCAAAAAACGCGATGACTTGGAACGCATAGGAGACCCCCACGGACACAATACAAGACACAGACAGGATTTGCGCTACTTACGGCACAGAACCACTACTTTTGAAAAAAGTCCGTTGTATTCTGGTTTGAGACTTTTTAATAAACTGCCTTTAGAAATAAAAAAACAACAGTCACTGGCCAAATTCAAAAAACTGATTAAATCCTTACTTGTCACACAGGCGATATATTCAGTGAAGGAATTTTTAAATCATTAGACATTATTCTATTTTATAAAATTGAATTTCATCATAAGTTATCATGAATTCCCTTGTCTAGTTTTAATATTGATTAACGAACCACCATATTTGTGAAATGTAACAAATGAATTGTGGTAATAAAAATGCTTATTGCTTATTGCTTATTGCTTATTGCTTATTATTTTAGAACAAGAACATATTGCAGAAGCTAACCAGTATAGTACAACAATATCTTGCTAATCTGGACCATTATTTTAGAACAAGAACATATTGCAGAAGCTAACCAGTATAGTACAACACAGAAATATCTTGCTAATGTGGACCATTATTTTAGAACAAGAACATATTGCAGAAGCTAACCAGTATAGTACAACACAGAAATATCTTGCTAATGTGGACCATTATTTTAGAACAAGAACATATTGCAGAAGCTAACCAGTATAGTACAAAAAAGAAATATCTTGCTAATCTGGACCATTATTTTAGAACAAGAACATATTGCAGAAGCTAACCAGTATAGTACAACACAGAAATATCTTGCTAATGTGGACCATTATTTTAGAATAAGAACATATTGCAGAAGCTAACCAGTATAGTACAACACAGAAATATCTTGCTAATCTGGACCATTATTTTAAAAACCAAGAGAATCCTAACCATCACAAAATTAAGGTTTTGGAGTTTTAGGACTAAAACTAAACAAAGTCTTGAAAAATGATCCGATTGTCACAATAAATGATAGTTTAATATTAGAAGTCAAGAGACTATATTTTTAGGTTTTACTATTGACAGTTCCTTCACTTGGAATGCCCATGTCTAGAAGTTGATTTGAAAATAAAACTCAGGGATTTTGAGAAGAATTTCAAAATTATAAGTCTACTCATAGTTCAAAATCAATTTTACTAATGAAAATATAATATGGATAGTTCTGGATTTAAAATATAATGAATCAGCCGAAAAAATTGTGACTATATTTAGTTAATATATTTTGAGTTTTAATAATATCATATCTATAAAAAGTCATATTGATAATATGCAACAAGTGCTCATCATAGCACAAAATAGATCAATATAATTTGAAATTTTACTGTAGGAGCAAAATTTCTAAATACTATAACAAACACAATAAAACATATTGAAGAAACAATAACATAAAAAAACTAAAACATTTTTGACTGTAATACAATGAAAATAACATTTATGAATGTAAAAGACTTGATAATTGTTTGATACATGTAAAATTACGTGACATCACTATTGTAAACTCATGAACTCCACGGCACTGAATTGGCCAATTTTACTTTCTCCCATATGTGTTAGCATAAAGAAAGTATCATGATTGTCACAAACAATTTTTTATCAAGTTAGTCTAAAAATCCATTTTAGGGCCACATGAACCCGTTTTTTTTTTTTTTTTTTTTTTTTTATGTTGGTGTCTGTGCACTTTGCTGTAGACCAAAGGGACAGATAATTTTTTTACGAAATTCGGGATGTAGGTGTACTTAGCCAATATATTCAGACCATTATTTCACTTTTTTTGAAATTTTAGTTTTTTTTTTTACTTTTATGGGCAAAAGACATACAAAATGGAATTTTCTCAAAAACGCCAATGATTTTGATTAGATTTTCAGGAAAGATGTGAATTACAAGTCAAAATATTTTAGTAAAAAACTATGTCCCTAACTGTAATAGTTTTTGAGTAATAACATTATTTTACGGCTATAAACATTAAAAAAT
The DNA here is from genome assembly GCA_035578905.1 of Stictocephala bisonia. Lineage (NCBI taxonomy): Eukaryota > Metazoa > Arthropoda > Insecta > Hemiptera > Membracidae > Stictocephala > Stictocephala bisonia. Next base: position 13,429 of record JAQJVL010003105.1, on the reverse strand, counting down.
GTGATTTTTTCAAGCAATGTGACATAACAAAGGTAAAGTGAGAAAGTTTGTGGCCGTCACCTGGTACATTTTATTTATTTTTTTTTCTGTGTAAAATGTAACATTGGTTTAAAAAATTATTGGCATTGTAAAGTACATTTCATTTATTTATTTATTTTAGAAGTTGAAGTCTCATTTTATTTTAGCCAGTCATCAGTGTTAAATTTATATTAGTCATTTTTGGGTATTAGTTATTTATTATTTATTTTTTCAGTTTACTAAAATAACAGAATAACAGGAAACATTCTGATTGGTTAATTAATATCAAATGTTTATGCTACCACATCCAGCTAATACCCCTACACATTACTTTTTTTCACTTTATTTAATTAATTTACAATCTGTTACAAAATATTAACATTAAGTAAATAATTTGGCTGGAGATGGGCATGGGCTCAGTAGCAGTACTGTGGATGATCCGACGACCTTAGTCTCTCTGTGGCTTCACTGTTGTCCAAAAGGTTGACTACTGAGAGGTTTGGACGGTTGTTAAGGTTATCTAAATACTGTGAACTTATCCAAGTAATGTCTTGATGAATTGTTGTGTTATGAAAAACCCATTGAGAATTTACAATTTTTACATAATCAGACCAATTTTATTCTGCACATCTGGCTACATCTGCTCTACTGTTGTGTGTTGAGGGCCAGGATTGTGCATGTGCATCCTGGTAGTTGCCTCTCAGCCTGTTGGGACATTTCTGCTGATGGGACAGTAGGTCGTCAAAAGCCAGAGGAAAATCCAGAAGAACAGCACCACACTGAGCAACAGTCTCAGTCGGTGGATCACTGGGTTCGTGATACATGCGGGAAAGAGCATCCGCGATGACATTCTGGGTACCCCTAAGATGTTGGACTCGGAACTTGAAAGCAGAAATTTTGACCACCCAGCGACCAATTTTCCCAAGCTGTCTGGGATGGGCAAGAAGCCAAGACAGTGCCTGATTGTCCGACTCCAGCAAGAACTCAGCGTGTTCCAAGAAACGCCGAAACTTGTCCGTACCAAAGACAACAGCCAGACACTCTAACTCATAGATGGAAGAAGCTTTCTTTTCCTGATGAGACAACGTCCTCGAAGCAAAAGCGATGGGCTGCCTGACCCCATCAAACTCCTGAGAAAGAACAGCAGCAATGGCGGAGGAGGAGGCATCAGTCTGAAGAATGAATTCTCTGCTGAAATCAGGCATACGCAGGACAGGAGGTTGCATGATAGCCTCCTTGAGAGCATCAAAGGCAGTCTGCTGAGCTTGGCCCCACACAAAAGGGACACCTTTCTTACGCAACTCGTTCAACGGGGCAGCAAGCTCGGCCACGTTAGGGATGAACCTACGGTAAAAATTCACCATCCCCACAAAACGGGCAATCCCCTTGGCATCTCTGGGAGGAGGAAAATCCCGAATGCCCTGGGTCCTCGCAGGATCTATGCAGACGCCTCGAGAAGATATAAAATGACCCAGAAAAGAAATCTCAGGACGAGCAAAAGTGACTTTCTCTGGATTGACGGTAAGGCCAGCTGATTTAAGGCGACTAAGAACTTCCTTCAGATGTTGCATGTGTTCCCCGAAAGTCTCACTGTAGACAAGAAGGTCGTCCAGGTAATTGAAGACAAACTTGAATTTCACATCATGGAAGATAGAATCAAGCAGACGAGTGAGAGTCTGGGCACCCACAGCAAGACCCATAGGAACCCTAGTGAACTGATAGAGATTCCAGGGAACACAGAAGCTAGTCATAGGCCGTGATTCCTTCTTCAATGGAATCTGATGGTAGGCCTGGTTCAAATCAAAAACACTGAAAAACAGCCTTACCGAACCAATCAAACGCAGAATGCAAATCAGGCAGAGGTACCGAGTCAATAGCGACCTTAGCGTTGAGCCTCCGATAATCCATCACAAGCCTAGACTTACCATTAGGCTTGGGCACAAGAAAAGCTGGACTGGCATAAGCGGAACGAGACGGTTCAATCACACCCTTGCTCAGAAGATCTTCAATCATAGCCCTCATAGCCTCCATCTTTGGGGGAGCAAGTTTGTACGGATGACTTCTAACAGGCTGAGAATCGGTGAGGTGGATCTCATACTACAGAAGAGAAGTGACCCCAAGCTCAGGCGTAAGCACATCAGGAAACTGCAAACACAGCCTCCTAATGGCCTCCGCCTGCTCAGGGGGGAGATGACCAACTGGATTCACCTTGGGTTGTTCGGGCTCACAACCCACCTCTCTGACTGCAGGAGGGCAGTCAGAATCACCTACTAAAGGCACCAAAACTCGCCGATTAAACTTGAAAAACATCTGGCGCTTCTGGAGGTCAAGCACCATACCACTTTTAGAGATAAAGTCTGCCCCTATGATACAAGAAACCGCCAGGTCCTTGGCAACAAGAAAACCCCCACCTCCAGGAAAATCCTTCAATTTTAAACTGTAAAAACGCCTTTAGAAGTATAGGTAGAGGAGTTTGGGATGCCGTCCAGCACGTAATAGAAGAAGGCTCGGTGTGCCTGACAAGTCCTAAGGCGTCAAGGGACTCAAAAAGAGAAAGGCTGATGATACTGCATGCCGAACCAGAATCAAGAAGGGCTCGACACACCGTACCACCAAAAGAAACAAAAACGCCAGGACACACCGAGGTGACCGCCCTAAGTCCCAGGGAAAAAATGCCAGCAAGGCTCGAAAAATCCCCGACACTCCTGCTATGGGCACGTGTCAGAGGCAAATGGCCACGGTCACTCGCAACAACGCGGGGAGCTACTGTGGAGGCAACCCCCCGCGCTGAGCGTTTCCCGCCCCACGAACTCGAGCACGTGGACAGTCACACAACCGGAGGCCGAGAACCACAACCCTCCACTGGCTGACTCACACCCAAAGACATAGCCGGTCGACGGGAGGAGAGAGCACGATGACTCTCATGATCCCTCCCTTGCTGGTCTGAGAACTGCACGCTGTGCGAAACAATGCACAGCTGATGCAGCTCCCGAAAAGACGAAGGCATACCAGCAAAAACTAGCCTACACCGTTCTTTAGGAGAAATTCCATCCAGGATGACATGAACGGTTTCAGCTTCAGAAAGTGTGAGGCGCAACGCTTGACGAGCTTCCTTTATAGACGAAACATAGGCTGCCAGAGACTCGCCCCTACCCTGCGACTGTCCATGACCATCCTCTCCCTGAGTCGAATGGGAAGAAACAACGACAGTAACTCTCGATGGAACGAGTCCACGGAAGGATCACTGGCCAAGACAGAACTCAGCAACTCCCCAACGGGACCTCTGCAATAAGGGAAAATCAGACGAAGCAAGTCCCCAGCCTGCATGCCGGGCATCTCACTAAGTCTGAGAAAGGCCACTAGAAACTTCAGAAGTTCCTCAGGATCCATCCCATCGATCACAGGGAGATTCTGGATCATGGGCGTGAGAGGGTTAGGTAGCTTGTGGTAGCTCAGCTGCAGAAGAGCAGGTGAACACAAAGGAGCCGAAGCAGAAGGAACGGCAGCCGGAGCCGAACCACAAGCGACCTCAACAGAAACGCATGCAGGCTCAGAAGGAGCCTCAGGCACAGTGAGAGCCGTTGTCTCAGCCTGCGGCCTCGACACGTTGGGCGACATCGAGAAATTAGGCCGCTGACCCAGACCCGTAGGAATCGTGGAACCGGAGAGTGCCTGAAAAATCTCCAAGCCTAGACACACTCTCCAAGATCCACGCCTTATCCGACGGTTCCAACCCCGGTGCCCGGTTAACCATCTGTAAGCGAGCAAGCAGATGCCCCAGACGTGCAAGACGGCAGGCCCGGTCACGACCTACTGGAGGCTCCAACTGCAAATCTTCCAAAACCCCTTCCCAATCTTCCACCTTCTGTTTACAAACCAACAACTCATCACCAACCTCCAGTAGATCAGACCAATCCACCGCCGTACCCGCGGACAACTGCTCCCGCAGCAACCTACGGAGATTCAAAACATCACCCTCCGGAGTCACCCCACGCGACCTCAACTCGAAAATCAATTCCTCCTTCACTAGGAGGGCAACATTCTGCAGATAGGCCATCTCGAACGCAGCAAATCCCAACAATACACAAAAAACGACAACTCCAGGGTCCAAGACGAACTAAAACCCTCAGCCTACCGAGCCACTGCCGACCACTCCAATCCACCCATGAAACCCATTCAAGAAAGTAACCAAGCGGATTGCCTAAAGGTTTTATTTTTATTTTGTATAAGTAAGATTATTTATTTGGTTTTCTGATTGTTTTTGTTTTTAAATAATTATTTATTTGTTTCTTTTTTTCCCTTTAACAAATTATCAAAACGGTAGGTCGGCCAACACAGACCTACTAACTGGCAAACACTCACCACGCTCTGCTACCAATTGAGACCCATCCCCCCACCAAAGCTGGAAAGCGTGCCTTTTTTTTTTTTAAGGCAACCACGCTCTGCTACCAATTGAGACCCATCCCCCCCCCCACCAAAGCTGGAAAGTGTGCCAACTGGGGGATGGCTCAAAACAAGTCAAGCGATGGGATCACGGGTGGCAGTTGGAGGGTCAAAATAAAACTCGGCAGCTGAGCAAAACTAATTTATTTCAAGAAAACAGAATATTAATCCATCAAACACGGCAGAAGGCCACAATATAAATAGGCAGAAGGCCACAATATCAATTCGCACTTAAATAACGAGATACACTAACATTAACAAGATAATACAAAAAACGACAAACTCTACAAATACCAAAATTAACAACTACATGGCCTATCTGCAGCCTAGCCTGAGACACCCAAAACGTAAGAAAAATTTATTAACAATTTAAGAGGGAAAATTTAGAAACAATTTAGATAACCCCAAATAACCCCGGCAATTTAGCCCACATCCCATGATTCCACCGAGGCCAGGGAGTAAGCCGGAATCCCTGGGCAGCTCCGAATAAGAAGTTAAGTCAAAGCACAATAATCCCCTTTTGGTGAAAGTTTAAAAATTAAACAATTTAAAAAAAATATATATCACGGTACCGTTCTATTCTCCCCTGACATCAATAATACAATTCACGAAATAAATAACACTAACTAAATCACTAGGCCTAAACATACAAATAAATAATACCCTAATTTAAACAGTATATTACAAAATCTTAGCCATACAAAATAATTACGGAGTTAAATTAGTAAAAAAAAAACTGTTTAACAATGGTGCCTAACTACAATACAATTTAAAGAACATAACAAATGAATAAACTACTTTAAGACTAATAACAATAAATTGCAACATTAAAAAAAATTAAAAAAAATAAATATGTATATAGGTTCCATGGCTAATCCTGAAATGTATCTGGGCAGTTCTTAGGCCTAGGCCTCATTTAACAGTTCCTCATCATTTTTTTCTTCTTTTTTTTATATTTCACTTTTTTTTCTCTTTTTAAATAATACACCATCAAACCCCCAGCTCAGCCGCCGGGAAACAAAATGGAACGCACTGACCTGAGGACTGAAGAAATATAGCCCCGAGAAGTAGAGAGGGCAGTGAGGGGCAGAGCTCGCTCAATCACATGGTCCCCAGGCCAGGCTTGCAGTAGAGAAGGTGGAACTCCGCCCGGACAACAGGCTGAGGGTTGAAACGTCCTGCTCAAGGACCCTGGAGTCTCTAGCCAAACATGTCTATTTCGGCAGGCGTAGAAAGACAAATGACGGCCAACCTGACAGACAAGAGCTGGAACACGGAACGAACGAGTCCGTGCCAACGGCCACCAAAGTAAGCGAATCGCCGGGCACGAGCGGTCTCAGGCAGCCCGGCAGACCACGACGAAAAAACGATAAGTACCGGTCAAACGACCCGGTACACTCTCAATGTATGCATTACTATAGCCTACTCGATGCAGTAGGTATTTCCTTATGAAACAGCAACGTCAACAAAGGTCAGACTTGCTTATCGCTGCTTATTGTTTACTCTAGTGATTAGGTCATCGTTAGAGTAGTAATTAATGTTAGCATCTGATATTTGGATTTTTCTCTAATATGACAAATGTGTCTAGAAACATTGTACGTTTCCAATGAAAATATTGTTTATCACAGTAAATACAAAAAGTGTCTATATCTGCAAATATGAATTGCTAATTTTATATAAATACGCAAGAATTACTATTATTTACAGTACAACCAATATATTTTTTTAACAAATATCATGACACTCGAAATTGTCATTATGTTAAGTAACATACAATACGATAAATGCCAATGCATATTTATTTCAAATACAGTTGACTCGTGACTGTCTGGATCAATGTGGAGTTGAACCAATCCAGAAAACATGAATTTTGTATATGGCGGAGTTCAAGGTTAAGTGATCCGTGCAAGAATGTTGACCTTTCAAACATCGATGATACCTAAATGATGTATATTAGATACTGTCTTCGCTTTTATAATTAACTTAGAAGTACCGGTATGCTGATTCTTCAAACAAAGTTGATAACACAATGCTAAAATGTAGGCTATGGCATTTACTATACTGCTAACAAACACAGGAAAACTAAAGACGCGTGTATAAATGTTGTAATCACTTTCAGTCCTTGCTTCCAGTTCTAATTGTGAAGCAATCAGTTTCACAGATTCACCTGAAATTAACAATTCAATAACATGCATCTTTTTTTCTAAAGTTTTTTACGTCTTTAACACTTTCAGTACCATGGTCGTTTCCCAATAATATATTCATAAATTGCTGAGCTTTTTTCCACAAATTTACAAGGGTTTAGGAAAAAAAGTTCATAAGTTCACTCAATATTCATATTTTTTTACTTTGTAGAACATGAAATGCACAATACAAATGAACATCACACAAAACAAATATATTACAATAAAAGCACAAAATGCACAAATATTATGGTAATCGATTTCGGTGAACCACGCTCACCATAATATTTGTGTATTTTGTACTTGTATTATAATATATGTTATGCTTATATTGTAATATATTTGTGTTGTGTGACATTCACTTGTACTGTATATGTACCAACACGTATTATGCTAATTAAAAAACAAAATGAAATGTTCTACAAAATACATATAGTAATAATGTATTATGTGAAAAGTATATATTAAAAAAAAATATCAATAGTGAAAAAAATCAAAGTTTACAAAAAATTAAGTTTGAACTGGATATACATTTTTTTAACATAATTTTTATGTTTACCATTCAAAGGCACAATAAAAAATTAACAAAATTCATGTGTAATATACATTTGTACTGTTGAAAATAACTTGGTAGGGCACTATAAACTGAACTTCCTGATCACCAGCACCTAACCTATTGCTAACTATTTCTAGTAAGTGTGTCTTTTAGGGCCTCCAAAATACGATTTTCGTCACTAGCAAAGTTTACCCTATTCATTGTATTAATATAAATACAAATAAAGTTCGCCTAGACCTGTACAGCTTGTAATGTAAAAAGTAAACAACAATATATACTTTCATTCGTAATTTGACACCAGTATAAACTTTCACTAAATAAGCAATCAATTGTACAATACCACAATAACTATAAACTCATAAAACTATGATGCAACAATATCATTACGAAAATAGAAAAATAAAACTACCTTAGCAATTATTTAGAGTAACAACAAACAAATCATTGTCAAACAGAATCAATGGGATTGACTGTATTGGAACAAAACCAGCTGATGACAGATTGCATCATCTGTTGTTACGAAAATCAAACCAAAGACATATGAATAAAAATACGAAACCAGTATTATTCAATAGATCGATTCTTTCGGATTTTGGAGAATTGTTAATCGAGTTGATGTAAGTATATACGATTCAAAATATTACAAAAGTACGTCTACCGCATCGACAACGGCAATTTAAATGCATAAATTGTATCGTCGACTATGTCGATGACATGGCACTGTAAGAGTTTATTCTTTAATTCCTCTGTGTTTATATTCTTTTCTATTAGAGATGGGAAATATCGTCATATTCTGGTATTAGGTTATATCGTTATCGAGCACGTCGGTATTAGTAATACTCACCCTGTTATTTTGGTAACTGTTACTGGAGTGCAATGCCGTTGCTTGCAGGCGATATTGGCGATTTGGAGATCGATATTAGTGCAGTGTAAATATTAGAAGGTTAGTTTTTCGTTACCAGATAGCTTACATATTAACTTAAACAATCGGTAGCCTAAGCCTATTATAGCCTGTTAGACACATATATTATTCGTGTAAAATATTTTATTTTAATGATAATATTCTGTAGTTTATTTAAGAATATCCTATAAGAATACTCGAAGGATAATAAACACAGTGTCACAATATAAGAACAAAATTTTATTATAATTGTCTTATGGTTATAATAGGCCTAAATAATATTTAAAATAGTAAACAAGTTATGAATCATAATAATAATAATAACACATTTAAAACAAATTTAAAATTAAATGATAAAACAACAAAATAAAAATGCAATAAGCGTAATATCATACCTAAACAGTATTTAAAAATAGTAAAAAAGGTACAAATCATTATCATGTAATATTGGTTTAATATTACATTATAAAACACTTTAAAAATATTAAATAATAGCACAAAAATTTAAAAATTCAATAAGCATAATATCATGCCTAAACAATGTTTAAAATATTAAAAAGTTATGAATCATTATTATTGATGTGACATTTTAAAGCAATATAAAAATATTAAATGATAATATAAAAATTTATACTATCATTTAATGTAGTTTTTTAATAAGTTTCATGTCACAACACGAATACAACAATATTTTCCTACCCATTTTATTCATCATGAGAATTGAGAACATTTGCTGACTAATATCTCCAGCGGATATTACTCGCCATTCCAGTATTTGCTTCCAAATCCTAATACCAAACCAATATTTTGGCAATTAGTTTTAGTTTTAATGCCGTTATCAGTCTGGTTTACGTTCCGCGCCGTCCAGTTGGATTACATTAGCCGTGTTACCAAAATATTAGGGTGATCTCGGTAACAGTTACCGTGGTATTAGTTTACTTCTCAGTATTAGTAATACTGATCCTAATACGATATTTAACGCCCATCTCTATTTTCTATATACTGTGTTGTATTTATTGTACATTTGCACTGTTTAATTATTCTAATAGTGGCTGAAAAAAACAGAAGAAAGCTGTTACATTTCATTATTTAGCTTAGTGACTCTACAATATTTAGTTACTGACTCTGACTTCTAGTGACAAGGTCACTACAAATAACATTGTGTGGAAAACGTGGTGCCTAGAGCAACATTCTACAAATGCGGGAATCGGAAACTGATACAACCTATTATGGTATGGGCTGTAGGTGTGTATCTATACCCCTGGATTTCTCAATCACTTTTAAAGGGACCTCTAGAATTTAACAATCAGCAAATTTTGGATGAAGGAGCTACATCTTCACAAAACTACCACATCCACCCTACGGGCACATTCCTTGTGATAGGTAACTTGTATGTGACTGTAAGTGTATTCAGGTTGGATAGGTAACTTTGAACTACCACAGGCACACCACAACACATTTTAGATTAAAGACAAAATCGTAGTTTTAAACAAAGTTTATTGTTTTAATTTTAGTTTCAGGTCTAACAGTTTAATAGGGATATTACAAGCTTAAGATTAAGCTTGTAATAGTCAATACCCGAAGGGGGAAGCTATCTAATAAAATGTAGTATCAGCACTAAATAATTTTTTTTTTAATTAGCATAATACGTGTTGGTACATATACAGTACAAGTAAACGTACTGTATATGTACCAACACAACATAACACAACACAAATTTATTACAATATAAGCACAAAATGCACAAATATACTATAATACAAGCACAAAATGCACAAATATTATGGGGATCGATTTCGGTGAACCACGCTTACCTTCCTCAGACCAGAGGGATTCACAAAAGAATCATTTCGGTGAACCACGCTCACCTTCCTCAGACCAGAGGGATTCACAAAAGAAAAGATTCTTTTGTGAATCCCTCTGGTCTGAGGAAGGTGAGCGTGGTTCACCGAAATCGATCCCCATAATATTTGTGCATTTTGTGCTTGTATTATAGTATATTTGTGCATTTTGTGCTTATATTGTAATAAATTTGTGTTGTGTGACGTTTACTTGTACAGCACTAAATAATTAATATTTAAGATGCTGAGGTTTGACATTTACAATTTACTTCTTAACTTAAGCTCACTAATGATTTGCAGCCAGACCACCCACTTCCTGTTCAATAGAATAATTAATCCTTTATACATTTTCATTAAAGCTGGTTGTAATTTGAGTAGGTATTGTCACATTGCACTCATGCCTAAATCATTGATCGCCCACACGATTCTGCAGTTTTACAGGGCTCATTAGTCATTACAAATTAACTAACTTGCGACTGCCTGTTCAGCAAACCATATTGTTTCTTTTAACTGCACACCATTGACCCCTTTTCAACAGTAATGATAATGTTTTGAAAACTGTTTTTGATTATGTCAGGCTTGGTTAATACACTTACCTGTTTTTTTACAATGTTAATTGGTAACTTTTATTTGCTCTTCTGAAACAATATATTTGTCCCATTCAGAGGAGGGACCAAGCTGTGGGTTAGAAAATCAAGTGATGTCTCAGTTTCAGAGTCGGGTAAGCGTCCTCCCTCTCTGTAAATCAGGGAAATGTTTATTATTGTTCGAGTGACATTGTTTCCATTTGTCATCCTTTTTTGACACTAATGACATTTTAATAAATATTTCTTGTTGGCATTAATTCAATCCTCTGACATTAATGATTAATAGTTGTTTCTCTGTTTATTTAAAATACTGATTTTTTTATAATTAGTCTTCTAGCTGTCTTTTCATTCTTTTTTTATCAGTTGTATTGGAAATAAGATATTTAAGGTTGTTAGATCAACACAAATATTGTTCAGATTTAGTTGCCTTAAATCACAATGTTTGATGGTTTAAATACTGTTCAACGTAAACATTTACATCGTAAGGAAAAATGTCTTTGAGTTTAAAGAGAGACCAAATTATGTTGATAATGTTCATTTAACTATCTTTATCTATGATATTATGACCTAGTACCTGAATATTGTAATTAAGATATCAAAACAGATAAATTAAATTATCTTGACATAAAGTGGAACCCTCTTTGGATGCCCTAAACATTTCAAATTTTCATCTCTTTAATAATAACATAAAAATACTCTATCTATGTTTGCTTCTGTACGGTTCATTATATTTAAAAAGGTCTGTCTTTTTCTCTTTACAGTTTATACATGCCATTTTATAAAGAACCTTGATATTTGTGTAAACTTTATCAATGCGTGACGTAACAACCGTTAGCACAGTTGGGAATTAAGATCTTGGACAAATCACTCAACATTGCAAACCCTTAACCTATGGCTACCACGATGAAAATAATATTTTATTTTTGTTCTTACATAACTGTATGATATTTTATTTTTTATGATAAGATAAAATTATATTTTGTCAAGCAACATTAAAAATAATATATTTTCATTTATTCACAGAACTCAATATTAGAATTCAAACTGCACCAGTTGAGATTTATTGGACTGATACAACAAGGAGCTTCTGCACAGACGGAGGCAATAGCATACGCCAGAACTTATCTCAGTCAGTTTGTTCATAGACATGAAAAAGGTTGGTGATCCTTCACTGAAGTATCTTTATTTTCTTTGCCTGTTAGTAGTAAATCTATTTCGTCATCTTTATAATGTGCAATCAGAACAAAAGAAATAAAATTATAAACAGAGTTTCTATTTGTGATTATGGTGGATGTTAAATCAAATTTCTGTCATGTGACAAGAAGACTAATTTTTGCTTGGACAAAAACTGATCCTATGTCATGAATAAATTGCTGAAAATGATAATTACATAAATTTTGTAATTAAGATTGATAAGCTTAAAAATCATAAAATTTTACACACATATTGCCTTAGCTCCTTCCTGATTTTAACAAAGCTAATATGTAATTACTACATTGAAATATGTTGGGACAATTACGATGTTGAATGGTCCTCCTAACTACCAAGGACAATTATGATGTTGAATGGTCCTCCTAACTATTAAGGACAATTACGATGTTGAATGGTCCTCCTAACTACCAAGGACAATTACGATGTTGAATAGTCCTCCTAACTACCAAGGACAATTACGATGATGAATGGTCCTCCTAACTATCAAGGACGATTACGATGTTGAATAGTCCTCCTAACTACCAAGGACAATTAGGATGATGAATGATCCTCCTAATTACCAAGGACAGTTACGATTTTGGCAGAGTATTTTTGTAATATACTAATATGGGATGGACAATTAGTTGTGTACCGCATGTAAGGTAGAAAGGTGGGTTATAGGGTTAAATCAAATAGATGGTTATCAATGAGTTCCCTTGGTTAATATTTCTTAAAATTCGTTATGACATAAATAGGCTTCACAAAATAGTCAGATAGTACAAAAAAAGATTTACTTAAAAATCTTGTGCTGACATGTTTCGACAAAAACTTAACATCTTCAGAACATATGTCAAAATTAAAATTTAAACCACACAAAACGCATATATAAAAATAAAATATTTTAAGTCCAATATATGACATAAACATGTCAACACGAGATTCTTTAAAAGAACATTTTGTGGACTATCTGACAGAGGAGGTAAGGCCTACTTTATGTTAGTCTTCATTGTTTAATTTTTGTATTTAGTATTGTGGTCAGTCATCTATGGCTCCAGCAAGAATGTGTGTGCCACAAGGTTGGTAGGAAGTATGAGAGGCTATAAAAAGTGTGTATAAAGTGAATGGATAATCGTAGAGTTTCTGCTATGGGATGTCAATTGTATTTTTAAGGTGAATGTATGACTAAATAGCCATAAGTTGCATGTGTTTTTAAGATGGGCCATAGATGCACCATTAATCATGTGCAAGTAGGATCTTTACTGAATAATAAGAGTGGTATGTGTCCAATATAAGTTATTTTTGTGGTAAAAAACATATATATAAATGAATAATAAAATCAACTTCACAGAATTTCAGATTAAAAACATAGTGCAGCTTTTTGCATCGTTTTAAATATCACTAGTGGGTCCCGTTGCTTGAAATCGAGCAATTAATTTATCTCTTAGTTCCGACTATGCATCCAAAGATGGTTCAAGTACAGAGACATTGCAAACGCTTTTGGATCGTGAGTAGACAGTCAAATTTTTATCTCCTGGAAGGGCCCCATCATCAGATTGAAAAATTGCTGCAACATCGATTTGCACTAAATCATTGTAACAGCATCTGTCAAGTGATTTATCTGAAACTATATGCATACATATTTCAAAGTCACATTTGTCTGTCTTTTGGCAAATCTTTGCCATAGTTTTAAACGAACAGATAAAATAACT